>PTEX01000136.1:38121-72075 GCA_003342815.1 Eudromia elegans
TCACCTGTTAGTAGCCCTATTTGAAGACACAATTAAGAGCCCCTATGCTGAAGTGAGCTATGTTTTTTTTTTTTTAGTTCACCTGTTAGTAGCCCTATTTGAAGACACAATTAAGAGCCCCTATGCTGAAGTGAGCTATGCTCGGTTTGGCCATGAGATGRTAGAATTTTGATTCTGCAAAACCTGGTTGTTAATGGTGTACTTTGTTTTATGCRTGCCTGTTATGGAAAGCAGATAAGACTGAGCTTCATCTTCCTTTAACTATTTTTTTTCAATTATCTGTGCATATCTGAGGTAACGGGGTAAGACTCCTTTTAGATTCAATGGCAAAAAGTAGGCACTCTCAGATGGAAACATCTGCTTGGGAAACATTTCTTCTTGAGGTACCTATTTCCACATTTGACAGTGAAGGGKGTTAGACTGAATAACCCAGAAATAGGTGTCTGCTTTTTAAGATGTTTATAGATAGATGAGGTAAATCCTACCTCCAGTGAACCAAAACTTTATAGAACTCTACTGAAATCTGATCTAACTGGAAATCCCAATTTAATCTCCTCAAATCTATTARCTTCAATCCATGGTTAAATTTAAGAAACTATGTTTTCCTGATTCCTACTATTAGGGTCCTATTGAGTGAATATAAACAAGCTGAAGATGAAACAAATTGCTTTGTTTCCTTAGTAATTTCAATAAAATGTATTCTTTCAGATTTTCTGTAGTATGAGGTTAAAATGTCATCTGTTTGATCAAGTACAGTCTTATTTTAACATATGAGCTGCAGTTATTTTTATCTATTTTATACCATAAAGGATAGAAAATTGCAGTGGATCTGTCCACAAAAATGAGCAAGTAGCACTTCTGCCTTTGTCTCTTTCTTGTCCTCTTAAGACAGACAAGTAAACCTTAATTCTCTTCACACTGTCTCTCTCCTGATGCTACTACAAAGTTATGCCCAGTTATTAGAACATATAATTCACTTTGTCTTTCAGCATCATTCTTAGATGCCTGGTACAATATTGCTTGTATTCTGTGTTCAGGATAGCTGAAAGAGGTGTAGCTGTTGAGTTTTTAGCAGTGGCTATGCAGAGTCACGCTCTTTTTAGTACTACATTATATATGTGGACTCTCTTCAGGACAGATTTTTAACTGGTGGCATAGTCAGGTCTCAGTAGACTGCAATGGAACTACAGCAGTTTATACTTACTAGGGATCTGCTGCATYGTCTTTTCACTGAGCCAGGAGACTGTGATTTGGAAACATTCAAAATAACAGAGAAGTAAGAATTAGAGTCCTCTTATGGATTATTTTTTCTTGGTAACTCCAGAATAAATATTGAAATGAGCATACTAAAATGGCTGGACTATCATCTAGAAATGAAAGCAGTTATTTTGAAATTAGGAATTCTGAGTTCTAGTCACAACTCTGACAATGTGGGTTAATTTGGCAAAACCTGTAATTTCTACTTCTCAGTTTACCCATCTGCAGTCTAAGCATAGTATTTTGTCTCATAGCTGTTTCAAGGTTTAATTAATGAGTGCCTGTTTTACAGCTAGTTGAGAACCTCAGATAAAAGGGTCTATAGAAGTGCAAAGCATTATTATGTTGCAGGAAGCCCGATTTTCTTTTCCATCAGCAAAACAAGACTTTGTTCAGACTTAATTGGGTTTTTTTAAATTTATAAAGAGGATTAAGAAAACTGAGCCTATCTAAGTCTCCCTACTGGTAAATAAAAAGGAAAAGAAATAAAGACTAGAAGCAAAGAGAGGATTTATAATAAATAAATAAATATATCCAGAGGGTAATACATAAGTAACCTAAAACAAGAAAAGAAAATACTTTTTTTTTTCCTTTTGGTGGTAGATAAATAGAGAGAAATAGGAACATTGTTTATCACARGGTTATGCAAAGGAAATATTGGAAAGCATCCCATTTTAATCAGTTATCCKTACTCAGTTTCATGATTCTCACTGAGATAGGAGAATTTAAGATCAGTGAAGCCAGAACCAATCTCGCTCTGGTGTTGGACATTTAATACTTGATGTAAACATTAGGGAACCATTCTGCATTACCCAAAGGAAAGAGTAGATCTTTTATTTTGAATCAGTTGGAGAAGGCCATAATGGAAGTCCATATCCGAAGATTAAAACCAAATCCTTTACAGATGGAAATCAGCAAAGCTCCATCCAGAATAGCTCTATTGTGCAGCTATGCCAATTGACACCAGCTGAGAAATGGTCTCCAAATACTAATGTAACTCTGCTTTTGGTATTTGGATGCCCAAACAAATAAGCTTTCTTATGGGCTTTCAAGGACTTGGTGATTTTAGTCAATTTTCTCATACTTTCTTTTTACAGCATTTTCTCATTGTTTTTTATTACTTTTCTGTTACCATATGAAACCCAAAAGCATGACAGCATGTGCTAAAAGAATGAAGCCAAACTGAAATGATGTGCTATGAACCCTAAAATGAAGCTTTTCAGATTCTATTGTATATTCATTCAGGTCATTTTGATTTTAATTTTCTGACCTTTGTGTGTTTTTAGAGGTTGRGAAAATTAAAAAAACCCTTTTCACTATTTTTTTTAAAAGTGAAAGATACTTTTTTCTTGTTTGCTCAAGGTAAGAACTATTTTTAACCTCACTTACTGAGTATATGGAGTATATGCATATCCATGCCTCCTCTTTTCTGATATCTTATTTCTTTTAAAAGCTCAGTAAAACATATATCTTCCTTTAATGTCTACCAGGAATCCAAGCAGATTTCTCAGCCATGAAACGGAGAAGAACATCAGGCTTGGTGCTGAACATTTCCTGCAGATGTTTTGTGTGCTCAAAATCSGTCAATTTCAACAGAGATGAAAGCCCCCAATTTCCATTATTCTCTTCCTGTTAGTATAAAGATTCCCATTAGCTCCTTTGAGTTTTGCATCAGTGCTCCCTAACTACAGAAACTGAAAGGGAAAAAGGTTAAAATKACTTTAGGGACCTTTGTGCCTCCTGAATTCCCAACCCAGAAAAGCTCCAGAAGGAAGACAAGGCAGCTTCAGGGTGGGTARAACTTATATTTTGGATACAATCTTGCATACATTTTAACTGATATTTTATAAAATTGAGTGACTTTTTTTGTCTTTCATATTTTCAGCTTCTCCACATCCTGGACACTAAAACAGGGACACAGCCCCTAAGATTTTTTCAGTCCAGTTTCCTACTTCTGCTATATCCTCCTAGAGTACTTTWAGGAATCCACATCCAGCTATGTTTATTTTTAATACCCGGAAATAAACTGGAGAAATGATACTGCAGGCATAAGCTACAGTGGATGCCCAGTATATTATTTAATTAGACAGAGACTTTTTTCTTTAGAGGAAAAGTTCTTGTGCAAGTATAAGCTTTATGTGCGTATCTAATTATGCTTTATACATATGTTCAGATGACAAGATGCAAGGAGCACAAATCGAAACATAAGAAATTCTACCTGAACATAAAAATAAACATTTTCCTTGTGAGGGTGCTTGAACATTGGGACAATTTACCCAAAGACATTGTGGGTCTCTGTCCTTGAAGACATTCAGAACCTGGCAGTTCCAAGCCRAGCCATTCTGTGAATTTCTAGATATGCACATATCTAGACATGTATGCCATTAGTATTTATTTATTATTACTATGTTATTATTTCATTATCTATTATATGCATTGTATTTCTTTTTCCCACTCTTTCCTCTGGAGAGAAAAAAAAAAAGTGTCATTTACTGTTAGAAAACATAACACCTTTAAAATCTATTTTCTTCTCTTTTTAATCCTACTTTAATCCTTTGGAGCTATAATGCAAAGGAAATGCCTATTTTCTATTGTATATATTTACAGCTTGTATTCTAAATAACTTTAGTGCTTTAGGATTTGCAATCACCATAATTTTCTGTGTGAAGGAAAAAAAGAAAATCAAACTTTTAAGCCCCACAGGGAATAATTCAGCTCCACTGGGTGCAATCAGAGCTGTTCTTTCTCCATTCCAGCTATTTGGTTCCCTTTCTGTCATTGCCTGGGCTATTCTCACCTTCACTTGGATCTGGATGCATTTAAAAACTAAATGTGTTGAACCAGTTATTAAATTCACCATCATGATCCTCTCAAGACATGAAAAGAGATTTTGAAAAAAAAAAAAAAGTTTACAATCTTCTTTCAAAGACAATCATTCTGTAACTCTGTAACTATTTGACTTACAAAATTTGCAGATGTGCTATAAAGACAATTGTCGGTGGAATATAATCAAAAAGTGTTCATGAGSTCACATAGTAGTTTCATGATGTGAGCTTCACATAGTGCACTGTTCATGCCCATTTCTTTCAGTTTTTTATTCTTATGTGCATTAAGTAAAATATACACAAGAAGAATAAGGAATAGAGATGAAAAGACTTTTTAAGCCATCATATTTCTGTGTGAGTAAAGCATTGTTCTGTGTATGTTTTTGGTTTCCCAAGGAGAACAAAAAGAGAAAAGAAAACATTTCCTAATGTATGCTTTCATAGGTAATGTATGCTTTCATAGGGATGCGAGCTGTGAGATTTTCCAACTCTGGTTTACCTACTCAGGAAGAGGCCATGTCCATGAAACATCTTGAAAGTTAATCTATTAATACATAGGCCTAAAGCTACAGAAGTATTCAGTTATTAACTCTCACTGTGCTCAAAAGAAGCATAGTACATAAATAGCTTTCAAAATCAATCCTCAAGGAAACAGGACTGGAATGGACAATCCAGGTTATTAAAATAAGTCCCTTGGTGTCACATGTAATTATAAATTTCATGAATTCAGAAGTTTCTTTTTAAAATTAGTTAAATTGTTAATCCCTCCACTCCCCGTGGATGGATCTCCATCTGGTGCATACATTCCCCTTTAGCATAAAGACTTCTCCTTGGTGTTTAACCTCTCAGCTGTTCAACCTGTTGGTGCGAATCAGCTGTTGATTTGCTGGCTGGCAGTTCCCAAGCTGCTTTTTTTCCCGGACTGCCAGTCCTCTGCAATTACACACCAGAAGACCAAACATTTGTTCAAAGTTTTGAAARCCATTGAAAATAGCCTTGCTCTTTTCAGTTGCCTGTCACGAACTGCTGAGAACCAGCGCGCTTTCCTCAGGGCTAAACAAAACAAACAACTTTAGTTCTTGTTCACATAAAATAGGTTTCAAGGCTCTTGATCATCATAGTTATCCTTTTCCATGCCTGTTGCTCATTGAATTCAAAGTTTCTTAGGCCTAAATTCCTTCCTGTTTCTGAAATGGAAATGACAACAGCTCTTCAGAGTGGAGAAAAACTCTGCTACTTCTGAATGACAGCTGACAGTCACAAATGATAAGCACCACATGGAGACTGAAATAACATCACCAACCTGTATCTGGTGCCTYGACTATAAAAGTAAGAACCTCCCTTTGATTACATACTGATGTAAACAATATTCTGTGATTAAATGAATACTGTGGTAATACTGTAATAAAGAACAGCCCAAACAACCATATGCGAAATCAAGATAATTGCCATTTTCTGAATAAATGATATTTTTATTCAGGCACCGGTTTTGCTTTTCATGTTGCAAACAATATTCCCCACGTAAATTTTAGGTGCTCTGAATGTTTTCCAAATGTTTTCAAAAAAGGAGCTATTTTTCTTTTAACATCTTACACCTATAATAATTACATTTTTAGAGTATTTTTTGAATGGAATAAATTACTTATGCAGAGTTTACTGACAGTATGCACTCAAGTGTGCCAGCTATTGAGCACTCAACTATGGTTGTGAACATTTTCATTAGGATTATTTAGTATAGCCAAATGGAGTAGCATGGGTGAGGGATGATTCCCTGAGGACATTCAGCGGACARCAGTACCAGAAGAACCAGTGAAAAGTCATCCTGGTCTTGCACTGCCTTCTACATTGCTTCAGCAGCTGCATCTCTACAAGGGATTTTAAAGTGCAGTCCCAGAAGTGAGCAAAACAGATTCAGATTGCATTTCATGTAGGTTTCCACCATGTGGAATCAGACCCAAATAGATGAAGCACAGCTGAGATAAAGCAAACATACGAAATATGTATTCCGTGTCTGAACACTGAACCTCTCCATTATCCCAACAGTATTTACACACCTACGTTTTCCCTCATATGTTAATAGTAGCCCRCCACAGTAAACTACACTGACTCAGACAGTTGTAACTACAAGCACTTGACAAATGTAAGGTAAAAGTAACTGTGATAGGGCAAAGTGAGTGTATGTTGAGGCTGCAGCAGCTCAAACCTTGCCTTAGAGTCAAATGAAAAGTTTTACCCAGGGAACTCACATTTAAGAGCATCCCTTCTTATTAAGCCCAGTAAGTCAAAAGTAGAAGGGCATAATTCTATCACTACCACCCCTCTGTGTGCCATTGGATGCACATCATGTCCATCTGTGCACTGGGCTAATCTTCTCTGCGTTGAACATACGAGTTCTAATTTTAAGGCTCAATTTCAGTCAAAGAGATTTTTCAGTGTAACAGACTACAGGAAAACTATTTCTTCTTGATATCATCCTGAGATTCATGCTAAACATGCCATCTTTTGCAAGGAAGACCAGAAAATCACTTTCTCTCTCTCTCTCTCTCTCTCTCTTTTTTTGTCTCTTTTATAAGAAATGCAAATATGTAGTAGCTAAAGTTCTTTTTAAGTCAAGGATCAAATGATTGTTTTGGATTTCTTCCTTCATCATGTAACTTTTGTTTCACATCATGCAGTGAAGCACCTGAATGACAGTCAGGTCTCTAAGTGCATGCTTTATATAAAATGAGTCCCTATAAAAGTGGCTAGATGCATCACCTTTGTTTAATAATAACCATGTGAAAACTTGAGAAGAAAAAAATATCTAATGAAATGATGAATTCTAAGGCATTGTAGAAGATCTGAGAAGAAAAGGGGAATACGAACTTCAGGTCCCTATCAGTYGTAAAGTGATACTGTGGTTTCTGTCTAGGAAACCTCAATTAAAAAATAATTTTTTTTTACTATGCTACATTCAATGTAAATATGCAAATGGGTGAATGCTCCTCAGCTGATGAGTATGAGAGGGCAGAAGAATGCTTGTATTTAAGGGTTGCTCAAATATGAAGGAGGTAAAGTGCATATACTTGTATTTACTTCCAAAACACTTCTGAGAACTTCCCTTTCTGCATTTCTATAAGAGATAAGAAATGACTGATTCCCCTAATTATATGGTGATTGCTTCAGGAGCAAAGAGGAGAACCTTTTAGTATTTTTGAATAGCCTAATTTTCAGTACAACTTGAATTTTGTGGAACATTACCTCAAAATCATACTAGCACGCCAAGTAAGCTCCCCTTTCTTCATTCCCATGTTCACCCCTGACATGGGGTCTTTTACACTGAGAGGCAGGACGGAGGCCATTATATAACCAATCTGCTGACTCTRTTTGCTTTCTGAAACCCCTTTTTGTGTGTAGGGGAGAGGATATTCCACGGTGGCCAGTTCCATGGGCTATACGGCTGCTTTTCGCTGCCGCAGCACCATAAAAGAGCCGTGGTGTAGCTGAGAATTGTGCCTTACAACTGCCTGTGCCACKGGGATGCATCCCTTTGGAGGGATTAAAATGCCTAAAATGAGGGATGCATTGTAACAAGCAGAGCACATAGAAAAGACAAGAAATATAAAAGGGAGAAAGGGGAGGAAGTGATTTTGAAGAGGACTAATAAAGTATATGTCACCCTGCTGATTGCTTTTTCTTTTCTTTTTTTTTTTCTTCTTTCATTTTTTTTCCTTTAGCTTAAAATGCTTCCCTCTCACAAACATCTGACTTGCCGGTGAACCGATTGCACTGAAAATCTCTGTTAGTATCATAGTAAAAAGGTGAAGTTTTAAAGGCATTTTATCTCATTATAAATTTGAAGTGATGAAATATAAAAGTAAATATTTTTGCCAGTTTASTCTGCCCTTTATAGTCCTCCTTTCCTCTAGAGAGACAAAATCTGCTGGCTCTGGATTGGATCCATTTGCAATTGCCAACAGATTCTCTCTGATGAATCTTCAAGCAGTTGAGTCAGGTTGGACAGGCAGAATGTCCATCTGTACCATCCCTGATGGATGTAACAAATCTTGGAATGCATTCACAGTATCAGAGCAGCAATCAAAGGATCAGAGAATAAGTGGAAATGATTATATTTTTTCTATTCTATTCTATTCTATTCTATTCTATTCTATAATTTTGTTTTACTTTTTTTTTTTGTAGTTTTTAAATATAGGTTAAATCTTTTATGCATTTCTCTACATGGATAAAGTGAAGTGCCTTCCAAAGGTCCAACAGGTAGTATACTTTCAAGATTTTTTTTTCAAAGTGAGGGCAAGTACAGGATTTATTTGATCAGTTTCTGTTGATGTTTCTGAGAGTCAGGCAGCTAAAACTCTGTATGCTGCTTTGAAAAGTTACCCTTGAATGTCACAAATCTAGTAGGCAGGCATTTGCTGGATGTAACAATGGTACATCTCCGACCGGGTGTCTAATTTTAGAGAGATTACCTTAAAGTCATCTAATGACAATGTATTTCTGGGTATTCAAACTAGTGCTTCCAGACTAACATTTACTGTAGCTGTGCTCCATATGCTTGTTTATATATGTATTTGGGAGGAATGTGTTATGTTTTCCTTTTATTTTCCTCCTGAAAGAATATAAAATTTCTTTTATATAAGGAGCATAAAACAGGCAAATGAGAATTCTCCAATCAAATGGTTCAAAGCACTTTCCTTTAAAGACTGTGTAACATACAAAGAAAAGTATAGTTAGGGGATGACATTATCCTGTGAAATAATTTGGGTTGARTTCAACCTTTGCTGCATATCCCCACTCATTGTGACCCATAAAGCTTCCTTTTCTTCACCTTCTGAAGTGGGGGTGACATAGATCTCAATCAGATCCTGTGGAGATATTACACAAAGTCAAAGAATGGGGAGTGATCGAGTATTATTTCCAGTCTAGGAGAAATATTGTATCATAGTTTTAAAGTAAACTGTGTGAATCAAATTCAGATTATAGGTAATTCAGATTATAGGCTCTTAGATCAGACCCAGAAATTGACTCTTCTTCCTTTAGTAGAAACTTCCAACTAATCATTATGAGGGTGTCTACAGATTGCTTTAGAACAGACTAAACTCTGCTTAAAATCGTAGTACTGTTAAATTCATTAGGGACCACCTAATGGTCTAGTAATGGACTGCCAGAAAATTTCAGTTATTTGAATTAAACTTCTTTGTCTATGATGTTCTCAGCACTGCTCCCTGATATGGAATAAGGTCAGAGAATAGAGTACCTCTATGCTCTCAGAATTCCTTTCTCCTTTCTCATTGTACAAATGAGCTCTTTGTCCCATTTATTACACTGTTTGTGTATAACTGATTCATATGTTGGATCTGACCCATCACTTCTTATTCAGGCAAAGATCCTGCTGAGTTCAAAGAGTGCCAGCAATTCAATATGAGGTGTTTAGGGGTGTCTTTTCAAAGTAGAGTATTGGTTCAGTTACATAGTTTCTRCTAACATCAAGGGAAGTTGGTTGGTTAAATCCCTATGCAAACTTCCTTTGAAAAAATTACCCCTAAAGCATCTCGTCTGCTGAGGTTTGAAAGGGACTTCAATCAATATATTTGTTAAATGAAATGCAAAGGAGATCCATTATTTGTATCATGAATAGTGTTGCTTGATAAAGGATGTAACACAGTGATGGTTAAAACATAAAGGTTCTTATTCTGTTTGAATTAGTCTTCAAATATTTGACTAAAATATTCATACCTCTCAGTCTGTGAAACTGGACATGAAATTTCATTGGAAGAGACTTTGCCAGATGACTGCTTATTTAAACCAGATTTAGAGTTAGAATGCATATATACATATGTATTAGTGTGTGAAAGTGTGTGTGCATGTATASACAATGTTTTTATCACTACTAAGGATCTAAACACCAGGTTCAAAATTCCTCAGGTTTTCGGTGAGATCAGCCACATCTAATTTTAAATACTTAAAGATTTCAAAGCGCGTTGCAGATCTTTCAGTGTTTAATGGTGAGAAATAGACACTTAAACACTTTCCAAAAAGAAAAAAAGAGAAAAAAAGAGAAAAAAAAATCCTTTTAGGTATGTTCTAGAATATAATTTTGAATTCCTTTTCTAATATGATGATTAGTTTCTAAAGATACAGATGCTAACTTTATGAAAACAAATCAGATCTAATYCTCATAAAATCCATAAAATACGAGTTCAGACGAGTTTAAGGTAGTCATAAAGTTGACACCTAGATTTGGTAAGATATTTCACACCCTAAACGCTATTAACCACTTAATCATATTGCTAATGATTATAAAAGGAGTAGTGTCTGGCTAAAATATAGAAATCTTCAGTAGGCATTCCTAAAACCAAGTAGTATTTATTTTGCCACCTGAGTTATCCTGTCAAATATTGCCTTCTCTCATTGAATATAATGAGAGGCCAGGGTAATTTGGGTACTAAGTTTTCTAAAATAGGATGAATCTATGCCTTAGTCTGTTCGGAAGTATTAATATTGAAGCTTTCTACACTTCACTGATAAAAAAAGAAAATCATGTCATATTTGATCACTCAACATACAGATAGATTTAAAAAATAAATCTAGATTCTGAAGTGAAAAAAAATGTGTAACTATTGAGAGAGAGTGCAATATAACATTCAGCTCAGTAGGTTTGTTTTTTAGTAGTAGTATTTACTCTTATCCCCAGTTGGGGTAAAAGTTAGAAATATAGCAAGGGAAGATTTCAAAAGAGAATTCCAAAGATTCCAAAATCTTTGGGGGGGGAARATTAAAAAAAAAAAAAAAAAAAAGATGCTGATTTCAGAAAGGACAAAATATTTTGTGTTGGCATTTTTAACTGAAATGAGACATTWCTGGCATCCCACACTATTTTCTTGTCTGAAACTTTGTAATATATTTTGCATCAGTTTTACTCAACATTAACCCATATTCCTGAGAGGTGCTGTGATAACTCATCACGCTGTTTTGTGTCTTTGCTGAATGATTTTGTCAAGAATGCACCATACTGATAGCTTAATAAYGTAATAAGTTACAGTCCCTCAACCAGGGTTTAGATTGAGTCATGTGACATTTAATCAAACTATGATATTTGGATCCTGTGAGTGAATAAGAGCTGAGTTACCTGTAAACAATATTGAAGATACTTCAAAAGAGCTAAGGCAAACATGGACTAGTGTCAAATGAAATATTTCACTTTGGTTAGACAAACARAAACATGTTGACTGTGGACAAGTTAGTCTGGAACAGAATAGGATTAGTTTTTTTTTTTGTTTTATTTTGTTTTATGATAGGTCACACTTGTTGCAGGATACCACTTTCAGAGAAAAATAATRCTTCTAGTATGTCTACTATCTTGGCAAAAAGCAATTTTACATCCTGCCCTTACAAAAAAAAAAGTTTACAGAAAAAAGTATGAAAAATGTCAGAGTTAAGACTTAGTTACAGATATATAGAATGGACGAATAAGTGTAGACAGACAACTTGGGTTTTTGATTCAAAAGGAGGTAAAAAAGCTTTGAACATGCTTCTGCTCAAAGAGGACATTCTAATTTTAACTGAAATAAATAAATAAATAAATAAATAAATAAATAAATAAATAAATAAATAAATAAATAAAAACCAAAAAAACCCGGGGAATAATTTTCCTAGTTTGACAGACAGCTACCATGATGCTTGATACCTAGTTATTACTGCTATTAAAAATGCATATCTCTATTGGGCAACATGTTTAGTCACAGAGAAGGAATCTCAGATTTGGCCTTGTCATCAGCAATTGCTGCACAGGACTCATCCACACCTATCTTGCCTCTTGAACAGGACTCATCCATACCTGTCTTGCCTCTAACAATTACTTATTAGTAATCACTTAAAATACCCATTCACTTTAAAAGAACCAGGTCCCTGTCCATTTTTTTAATTTATTTTTATYTTTATTTCTGTTTGACTACCRGAGTATGGAGTGAGCTGGAGCTAGTGTAATCTGYTCCAGTTGTTGCAGAGGGTCAGCTTACATCCTTTAGAAAGCAACCCAACAGAGATGTGAAGGCAGAAACTGTAATTAGAGGACCAAAACTTTTTTTTTGTTTTTTTGTATGCTTTGTGTATTTTTCCCCTGTGTTTGTTCTTGCACCTTTTCACCCTTATCTGTGCTCTTGGAGGTGCATGTTGCTTGCCACACACATCAAATCATGTATCTGTGCATGTGTGTACATGGACTTCGCCTCTGGCTGTAGATTCAGAGTACGGCAGTGACTTACTAGAAGGGTGTAGCATCTTGTTTCCTGAACTAGGAACATTGTCAGGCTGTATTAATAAAAATTAATTATAAATGCTTTCATTCCCACAGGAGGTTTTCTAAGCACTCCATCGGAACCTCAAGCGGGAGCTCGATTGTAGACAAGGGGGAAGCAACCTGACCCTACAAAAAACCCTGAAATATTTTGTTGCATCTGTGTATTTATTTTGTTAGCAGAGCCAATAGTTCCTAGTCTGCATTTGATTTCTCCCCCATGTCAACCCATCCTCCCTCTACTCCTTCACCTAGATTCTCATCTCTCCCCCTTTTTTCTCTCCTCGCCCAGTCTCCCTCATGCCAGAGACCTGTGCAATATCATTTTCCGCATAATGAAATCTAGAGTGACATTAATGTAAGTGTAATTTTATAGTGGGGAATGGGCCTAGCTGATCGTTTCTACCTGCTGTGTTTTGATGATAGACATTGGGATGTCACCATCTGTGTAATGAAATTTCACCTCCGTAATGGTTCAGATTATCAAACATTCTTCCAAGCTGTCTCACAGAAATTTATTTTTTTATTTATTTATTTATTTACTCAATAAGGATGGCAAAGTTGCTCATCTCTAGGAAGCAGAAAGGGGGGGGATGGGGGAACTGGAAACCAACTATGACCAGAAAAAAAATAAAAAAGATCATCATGCCAGAGAAGAAAATGAGATTGTGCCACCTTTGTGCTCGGTGCTATGTCCACATTCTGTTACTCTCCCATCTCCCTTAACAAAGAAGAATAAGATGCCAAAGCCATAAACCTAGCAGTATATGGATATTTAAAAGCAGCAAGGGAGAATTCTGGACATTTTATGGCTATAGCATGCCTTTGCTCCATTCATACTCAACCTCCTTTGATATCAGTAAGGGCAGCATAACACTATATACTATAGAGTCAAATCTGACTTAAAATGAACTGTTACTTCATTCCAAATATCTGGTGTGACGATCAGGGAGCTGAGTGCCTCACATCAAGGTGTGTCAGAGACATACAGAAAACAGAATCCTTGTGACCCGGTCAGTCACATCTGAARTTCGTGCTGGCCTATTTAATAATTAACTTTGGAAAGCAGGTGACGTAGAGATGCGTGGTGTCTCTGCAGCACTGATTCTGCCCTGTGGATGTACCGCAATCCTGAACTTCTGAGATTTGTTTGCTAGCTTGTTCATCATCAGGGAATCGCCATTCGCTGCCACCTACCGCAACACGTTCTCTACAGCGATATAAAATAAGCAAAAATGATAAAAAGTAGCAAAATGTCTTTTTCTACATAAGTAGAAAACTTGAAGAGCTTAGTTTTCTCAGTCTTACACTCTTTTTCTATGTGGAAGTAAATTCTGTGTTTATTTAAAACTTACAGGTTTACAGATGAGATGAGGTTACAGATGAGATGCTGGTACGCCARATTGGTACACCAAACTCCAGAAATCTCAAAAAACATGTACACAGTAGCTGCCTACCACATACTTTTGAGAAACTCCATTTTGACCTTAGGAAGTAAAAGTTGAATATTCTCATTGCCCTTGTTGCATTTCTTCTCATCTGCCCTAGCATAGGACATTTTTGTTTATAGAGCAGTGAAAATTATAAAAGGATAYTACAAAAGAAAAAAAAAATGCTCATTTTTAACTATAAAACTTTTCTTCAGTCATGGAACAGTTAATACTTTTTTCTAAACTTATACAGTGATGAAGTAATGGAAAAATTGCTTGAAGGGTTTTTTTTCTTTCATCTAAGAAAAAAATTGGTTTTAGAAGACAAAAAAAAATGTTTACTAAATTGAATAATTCTTCCCCAGATATTTTTTCCTGCTCATGATAATTTTTTAACTAGTCTAGATAATGACATTATTAGCTAATTAGTGATAAATGTCAGTAATTTTATTTTACTGAGACCGTTGGAAGTCATGTGCATATTTATGCAAAATGTAGATTGACTGAAACCTTAGGAGGGCTGAAAATCTCTTCTGCTTCAGAATCCCTCCACTGAACCAATGCAGCAAGTAGAACCGGCTTCCACAGGCAGAGATAGGATTTAATGSCTGCATGGCAGCTGAGTGGGTTCCCTAGGGAGAAGTGAATTTTCCCCTACTTAGGACTGGTTCGTGAAGGTTGTTGGCACATGGACTAAGAACTTTTATCTCAGTTTCACCAGTAGTCAAGGTTCATCTGCTGCTTCAGCAAGGAGCTTGAACATTATGTTAGTCATGCATTGCTAGTTCCAGATGTTTCAAATGGAAGAAAAAGTGAGGCCAGGGCTCCTCTTCACATCTGCCAGCGGAGCTTCTGCCAGGTATGGCAGAAGTGCATGCTTTAAAGTGATGGTAGATTTCACATAAACTAAAACATGCCCTCTCCCCAACAAAACCACAATAACAACAACAACAACAGCAAACAGAAAAGACCATATGGTCATATTCTATCAGGAACTCAGATGAACCTTCTTGGACTTATTTCCTATGAAGAAAACGTGCATACATGCCAATCCTGACCTACCCCGCAAGGTGTGATTGCTCCATTTCAAGGWTTTTTTTGAGAACATCATGGAAAGAGAAGGCAAAAACTACCTRTGCCAACAACAGAGGCAAGAAATGAGACATGACTATATTTCCAAAATACAAAGTCTTGGTCCTAAGGCACATGTGCCAATATATTGCTTAGCAAAGTTGCTTTCTCCTTGGATAAGGATTTTGGTTTTGTTTCCTGTTTGTTTCTAYAGAAGAAACAATGCTGGAAAAGAATCCTCTTCTTTAGCAGCTGTATACAGCACACAAGAGCTCTGAAGACACAAGAATTTCTAGCTCAGAGACCTACACCATTCCTAGACAGTGGCATAATCTCTACAGACACCTCATCACCACTCAGCTCATTTCAGGGGACCTCAGTCATCCCTACCCTGCTGCATGCTGAGATGTGCTCTCTCAGTAAGTACCCATAAGAGAAATCCATAATGCAAAATACTCCAGTAGCAATTTATAASAGTTTTTCTCTCTCTGTCTTCTCAAGTTCTTGTTTTTGTTGCTACTGTTGCATTAGCAGGAAATCTGTGCATATGCCAGCTTGAAAGACTGAGAAGAGACCTATCATGGATGGCACCAGAGAGCCATATGCAACTTGAGAGCAACTGTCTCCCACCTTCAGCCCAAAGGGAGAACACAGGGAATATATTAACCATCAGTAACCTTTAACTAAAGGGCTCTGCATTTATAATCAGGGTAGCCTGTAACATATTGGGGAGTGTGTATGTATGTGTATAATGGCTATATTATTTTGGTGCATAACTAGACTATAATAAAATAAAATATTTATAGGAAATAAATGAAGGGATATTTCCTGAGCAGCAATTTTTAAAACTGTCACTAACCATTGTAAATGCTTCGTGCTTCCTTCCAGAAATGAATTGAACCATATTAACCATGTATATCATGGTTTGAGTCATCAGATTCCGAACTACAGATTTTCCAGAGCCTGAGAGAATAAACCAAGGGAACAATGTCTGCATGTTTGCTATTTTTTTTTCTCCTAAGAATTCTGTCTTTGACCACTGTTGTCAACAGAATATTAGGCTGGATGGCCCTTTGATCTGACCCTGCAAGGCAGATCTTATCATCCTGAATTATTATTACTGACACTGATTTACAGTGTTCTTGCTTTTATTATTTCATTAAAACTGCCATCCCCAGGCACTATGCAAACAGCTACAGAATGGCTACAGCTCTAGTGAATTTATGCTCTCTATGGAAGCACCAAGAGCAAAGACAGTACAACATTAGCAAACTTTTTCACCTCTGTGGTCATTTAAATGCTGCTGATAAGACACAGAGTCATGGTTGCTACATGTCATGGGAGCTCTACTTATATACATACATACATATATATATATGTGTATATATATATATATATGAGACACTTAGGGCTCATCAGGGTAAGTAAAGGTGTAACAGAACCTGTGTGGACTGGAGTGGCTGCAGTTTTTGCCCAGTTTCACCCTGGCTCACCTAAGGTGCTTACCTGAATCACGTGATTTTGGGGACGATTCAACTGATCTTTCCACAGGGAGGTGGTGAGAAGGAGGTCAGGAATTAACGAGGAAGGGTTTCTTTTCTGACCAATTCTAGGGATACTTAGAGTCATTATATTCCTAATTTAGATGCCTCAGTTATTAGTGGGAAGAAGAAGGGAGTTTTTAATAGATGGGAGGCTGTGATATGAATTTACAGAATGGAAGCAGCTAATGCAGGAATATAATATTGTAGCAGAACTATAATAACATAGGAATTAATCACACTTTTCATTCTATTTGAAGAGACAAAGCAGATGTGTATCTCTAAAATAAAGTTTTGCAAAGGATTTTTTAAGTTGGGGCTTTTTGTGTTCTTCATACTTATAGAACTAGATTTTACTGATTTTTGTTAAGGTATAATAATGATAATAATTAGATAAAATATAGAACTCTTGTTGGGTTTTGCTTTCATGACAAATAGGCTCTGACAAATCCATGCCACATTACCATCCTTGATTGCTCTGATGGAACTCATTTTCATCTCCTGTTCCTCTAATTACATGAAAATTGCATACTTTTTATGCATGACACATTTTCTGCAGCTTTAGAAAAAGGTTGTGAAGAAAAAAAAAAAAAAAACATTTATCAGTTTCTTTCCCCTACTCATAATGGCTATATATCATGTACCCAGTGATCAATCCAGCTTTAAGTGTCAGTTTTCTGGGCTATTGTTGTAAGCAGGAAAGGAAATGAACAAAAAATATCTTTTTATGTGTTTTTTTCTTTTTTTTTTCTTGTAGTTTGCAAGAATAACGATTTAAAATGGTCTTGCCAGTGGTCTGTTACTCTCTTTGCAGCCCTACCTCCCATAATTTCAGATTCCAAAGCATGGATGAATGATACAGAACAGGACTAATTGGAAGAGCCTAACTTTGAACAATAGCCCCTTTAAGCCATAGTCCTCAGGTTTTGTTGAAGATTTATTTTTAATAATCAGATGAGAAGTGGAAATCATAGTAATTGTTTCAGAAGCATTGAAAAGTACATGGAGAATACTGATAAATTTTAAATACAAGAAAAAATTAAGTGCCACACAGAAGATTTTTTTTTTTCCCCATGCTTGAAAGTGACGTTGCTGAGGAAATAAAAATTGATATAACTAGTCAGTATTTAACTGTCTAGAGTTATAGGAAATGACCACAGGTATCTTTCTCTTGACAATAGCGCTGATGACAAGCTCTTTTCAGGGCATAAAGACCTCTCTCCAGATGGCCAGTGAAAGCTCCAGCCACTTGTAGGTTACTCACGAGGTTTGAGAGAATCCTCATAGAGCTTCAGCAATGTTTAGCCTCTGAGCTTTGAATGCAAATATGTTTTAAATCATTGGGAGAATACACTTAAATTGAGCACATGGTTAGTCCCCTTTCTAAAATGGAAGATAATTGGAACCCTGGCTATCCCAAATATACTCTCTTCAGCCATAGGGTGAAGCTGAGTTTGACAGGAAAATGTGGGATAAATAGGCAGCAGGTGCTGAAAATTAAGTACTGAAACTTCAGTTTTCCTTTGTCTCCCCCCACCAGGTAATTCAGCTCACAAGGCAGCTGCAGAATCCAAGTCAGGCTGAGTGAAGCAAAGCTTCACTGTTTGCCCTGATACGGATGCTAGCAGACAGCTGCAAGCACAGGATTCATGCAGACACTTAGTTACTGCCCAGCAAGGACTGAGAAAAGACCCTTCTGCTTTGTGGAACACACTTAGAAAATCTGCTGTGCTCACTCAAGGTCAGCATTCAAGTAAATACAAGTGCTGTAAAATTTAGTAGATTATTCAAGAGCAACAATAGGATGTTGCTGATGAAATGATCTAAATGTTAGAGTTTCTTGCAGTGCTCGTAATACAATAGCAGGTCAGAAAATGAATCTGGCAAGAAACATCCCGAAGGAAGAATGCCATGATTTCATTCTGGTCTGATCTAAGTGTAGTTTGTTTCCAACTGAAAACGTTCACAAATAAATAAAGCACCACGCTGTCCTTCTTAACTCTCCATTTACATTACTGCTAGACTTCTTTTCCCTTTCCTCAGATTTGTTTATTACACCTGCTAGTTACATCAACTATTAAATTAACCCCCAGTCTAGTTYTTAAAAAGTCTGTATAACCTTGAGTAAAGTTATCACTGATAATAAAGGCATCACAGACAACAAATCCAGCTCCACTTCAGTTCCTGAAATTCTTTTATCTTTGCAATTTGTTCTGGTGCTGGGGCTGAATTAAAAAAAGGAGATTTACTAATCACCTGAGAAAAGTTGTGCACACTGTGTRTTTGCAAAACTGGAGAATATATTTTGTAAACTCTTCAGAAAAGGGATCGTCTCTAGGCAGGAATGAAACTTTCAGCGAAGCTAGTAGAAATATTGCAGTCATTTTACTGGAGTAAAAATTTAATCTTGTGTTTTGTGTCTTCTGTAATGTGTAGTTGATTGGGGTGCCTACAAACAGATGAAAATCTGACAATTAATAATAATGAATTGTGGGTTTTTTTATTTTGTTTTGTTGTTGTTGTTACATTGTTTGTTTGTTTTCCTGAGGCTATGAAATGGAAACTTTTAATTATTAAGCTCYGTTGTAATTTTTAGTAGAAGTCTATATCTTATGCATGTTTTTAGTAATGACAGTAAAATAATTAACAATAAAAAGTAAAAAAATTATTTCAGGAATATTTCAATGAAAAACAGATTGTTATTAAAGTCACTATTTGGTTTGTGGTTCTACCACAACATGTAGATGACTACTAAGTATTTACAGAAAAGCTCAGTGACCCCAAGGTTTAATGAATTAGACATAAATGAGCTAGACATTTAGAAATTCATACCCCAAAATGTCTGATACAAGAGTTTYTCTTTATCTCTGGAAACAATAAATAGATAAAATCTTTCAATRACAGCAATAGGATTTGGCTATTTCGATGATGACAATGACAATAAAATGCAATATTTTTTAATCTTATTTCTATTCCCATCACTAGCAAATATATGTTAATATCTATTTTTACMAAACTAAGATACAAATTCTTGTGGAGTGGACATGCTAATGACTGTCACTGCCATGAATAATGGACCCAGTTATTTCCAGAGTGTTATATAAGGAAGTTTTTGTTTATAAACTTTCTGAGAGAGTTAAATAATACATGATGACTTGCTATATCAGACATGAGAGAACCATGCCTTTTAACCCTCAGTGGCAACCCCTATCCCAAGAATGTCAATCCTGTACAGTAAACATGTCTAATCCAGAAACAGCCTTTGGGCTTACCCTATTTTTCACTTTTTGAGTAAGGAAGGGAGAGTTRTTACTTGGCTGTTGGAGAAAATGGTAAGCCTGATGAGCAGGGCTAGGTACTGACTTCCAACTTGACTAAGTTGGAAGAAAATATACAATTGTGCAATTAAAGATATTTAGTAAGAGGTCATAAAGGATATAATTAGGAATGATGGGACAAAATCAAGGAAACAAAATTGTGTAATGGTATTAGAGCACATACCTTACTGTGAGATCTATTAGATTATGATAATATTTATTGCAGGAATGGATAGACCTCTGGGTCCGCCAAGCAATGAATAATGAGGTTTATGCTGAGACTGAAAATGAGGAATGAGCAATATGACCTGAGAGCTCTTTTCTGCTTCCCCATCTGTACAGTCCCTGTGGAAAACAGTAAGGTTCTGAAAGGGTCAGGTATGTGCAGAGAAAAACCTAACAATGGTTTATACTGTAAAAGGWTTCAGGAACTGCAGAGGCATGGCCAGTGAACAAGAAAACCACACCTGATAAYGGAACATAGTTTGGAGTAGACATATATTTCAAAACAGCAATGTAGTGAGTATCCAAAGACAGGAGTAGAAATCACAGATCTTCTGCACTTCTCCTTGATTCAAAGAAATGAAGGCGGCTCATCTGGCCTCGGTGTAATTCTGCAACATCAAATTTTTGCTCAGCTTTTCATARCAATTGATTAATTACTTATTTATCAAGAAGTCAATATTTGAAGTATTTGAAGCTGGAGTTTTCTTAATCATTGTTATAACATCAGAGCTAATAAAAAATAAATAAATAAAAACACCCACCAATAATGGTGTAATATGGAAGTGAAGAAGCTTTAAATGCCTCAATTGCAATATAATAAGACTGCCCAATTTTGCATAAATTTTGGCCCTCATTGAGGGCAATAGAAGAAGAAGGCATATCAAACTCTGAGAGATTATYTTTCTAGAGAAGTTAAGGAGTAAAGGCAACATTAATAAATCTATGAGCTTAAGTCAAATACCAACATTAAAAATTAATTATCTAAATTGAGAAGCTGAAAACCTGTTTCTCCTCTACTTGATGAGATCTTTGCTGCCACTGTTTTATTAACAATGAGTGARACAGTAGACTGGCCTACAGGTAGGTACGAGATCTGTGTTAATCATACTAAAAAAGATGTTTCTCTTTGTTGGTAAATACGCTTTTTTATTATTATTACAGCCTTCCTCTTTGTGTTTTCCTGAAACTCTGAGGTGAAACCAAATATGGTCCTCCTTTAACTGAAATCTTTTTTTCCCAGTGTCAGTCACATTGTACAAGCCAGAATCACAACCGACAAGGTTGTGATATTTACTTGGTCAGAAATATGTATATTATGGTTTAGATTGCCTCATGAGGAACAACCTTTTGAAAAATGGAGATCATATTAGAAATATAGCTCTGAGTATCTCTTCACTTGGAAAAGTCAATGATAAAATTGAGATATTTCTATAGCCCTGCCCTGCCTGCAGATCGATAGACAATTAATATATTAGTAGACTGTTCATTACTCTTAAAGTTTTTAATACTGATTTTTACCTCACTTAAAATATSTTGCTTTATTTTGTTTTGTTTTAGTCTAGCACATAGACTATCATGACACTAAAATTACTTGGTTTTATTTGTATTTGCTTATGATAAGAACCCATCATGGGATTTTTGTGTTTTTGTTATTGTTTCCTGTGTGGCTTTGCAGTGAGGTTGATGTAAATTAAAAGTATGAAAAAAAAAAAAAAAGGATGAAAATAAAGTATTGTTCAATTTGCAGGTATATCAAAGAATGAGAATTTATGTCTGAGCCCTAACTGAGCTCACAAGCACTGAAGTGAAGTCACTTGTCCTGAAGGCTTATATAGCT
The DNA here is from genome assembly GCA_003342815.1 of Eudromia elegans. NCBI lineage: Eukaryota > Metazoa > Chordata > Aves > Tinamiformes > Tinamidae > Eudromia > Eudromia elegans. Next base: position 59,699 of record PTEX01000136.1, read on the forward strand.
GAAAGACTATTTAAGGTGTTATTTATTTTTTGTTATATATTTTATGCTTACAGCATTGGCAGTAAATAAACACACTGAAGAAGAAAACACTACTTAACGAGGAGCAGATGAGATTGAATGTGACTGTTCCAGACCTGTACAAGAGGCACTGGCCCATTAAATGAATGTGTAGAGCTACTTCTTAATGTGTTAGCCAAGTAATCAATTTCTGAAAATACCAAATAATTTTAAAATAGCCCTGTCTGACCAGAACTAGTACTGGCATCAGACCAGACATTTCTCAGGTTCCTACTTCTTTCCTTAATCAATCAGTTCTCACATTTTTTCTTTTTCCTTTCTTCTTTTTAGTCTTCTTTTCTGACCTCCCTCAGTAGAACTAAGTGGTCAGCCAGTGTCCACAGATAAACYTTTTAAGCTTGCTTTAATATTCCATTCACTTTGTAGCGCATTAACATATTGGAGTGGTTGTAAAGGGAGAATCAATACAGCAGGTAGAGAAAGAGACTGGAAGCTAGGACCCTGAAGGGCTCTTCATGGCTTTGGCATTGCTTTGCTATCTAACCTTGAACAAGCCACTTAACCTCTTGGTGTTGGACTTTATTTAGCTGTAAGCAAATACARGAGTGTTTGAAACTGCCCAGAGGTATTCAGAAATAATTTGTAAAACCAAGGCAATTCATATCTACTCCTGCCTAGTCTGGGGTCACTTTAGAAAATAYTGCTTTTAATATTTGTTATCTACTCTGAAATCTTTCAATAAAACAGGTTTTGTCTAGGCCAAGTGTTGAATCCAGAAGAGAAAGATGGAGATATTATTCTTCTATGTCAAGGGGACCAAAACTGAATTGTGAAGAAAAGTGTAAGCAATGAGAGAAAAGATACATAATGTGTGTGTATATATAGAGAGATTTATTTATTTTATGATTATTTTCATGGCAGAATAGACAGTCAATAGACAGAATTTCCTAAGACAAGATTTTAAATAGCTACATAATGAAAGTTGATATATGTATGCATATCAGAACTGTCTCTTGTTATCCTGAGTAACTGCAATAAGAATTGAAAAGGGATATAAAGACTCACAGAGTAAGCCCCTCAGCAGTAGCAACACAGGATATCCCTTTCATGAACAAACACTGAGGGAGGGATGATGGGTCTTTTCCAATACAATTCCTGTGCCAGTAGCACTTATCAATCTATACTTTTATTGAAAAAGCGAATTAGCCACATCAAGACCATCCTGAACTATGTGCTACACATGAGAAAGAGTTTCTTTGCACYGCTTCTTTAGAGGTCTGCTCATATCACTAGAGTGTCTTTTTCATTTTGTCTGGGACAGAGCATATGGAGACAGAGAAAGTCCACTGACAACTCTGTGCCTTCTGTAAGCTTTAGGTGTCTTCCCGTTGATGTCTCAGATGCATAGCCCTGGTTCAGCAGGCATCTGAGAAAGCAAAGCTCTCTCCRTCCTCTGAATCTGAAGCAAGGCAAGTAGCAAGTCATTTCATAATAAATTCCYTTTTTCTTTTTTTAATTTCCTTTCAAACATGCTAAAAAGATTAAGGTCAAAGGACTGTAAGATCCTATTTTGAGAAAGGTGTGTAGGTCCTCATTTGCAGAAGGATGACAGCTAGAAAGCTGAGACCTCAGGGAAGTTTTCTCAAAGAGTGTTACTTATAAACTTAAATAACTTCAAGGCAGAAGACTGCAATAAAGCCCAGAMTCTCCAGTTACAAAACTGCCCACTTTTTGGCCTCTAATGTAGCTTGAAAACAACTGGCAAGAGCTTAGTGGCTCATATCTGGCAGGAAAATKTAAACATGAGACAAAGAACAGCTCAAATATTAATGTTTTCTGTACAAAAGCTGTAGGCTCAAATGAAAYCACAAGGAGGGGGAATCTCTGAGCCCACATTAGAAATATAACAAAAGAGGCCACCCATAGACTAGGACTGAGGAACCATGACTATTGCAATTATTCAGGGGCTTATGACTTGCGGGTGCTCCTCTTTTAGGTCAGTTTAGCTGCCTTTGATATCACAGTGACTTGATTGAGAGAACAAACTTTTTTTTTCTTTTTTTTTTTTTTTTTTCTAGCAATTTCTTACGGTTTTTGTCCATGGCTGCCCAATGCTTCTATTTCTAAGGGAGCTGAGAGTTTGTGCTCTGCCATATCCATTATTTTTCACTTTGTTGGTTGCTAAGCAGTCCCTTGTTGCTAAGTAGGGTATGAGCACTTAATTTACTACATTCTTTTTTCTCGTACCAGATTTTAGAAATTGCAGATCCTGTTTAATCAATGTGTAAATGCATGCTTTTGATGTATTTTTCCTAAGAGCAATATTTTGATCATTCTTAATGATACTTAATGAAGTCACCGCATGATTTCTGATTGTACCTAATTGAAGCTTGTGACTTGCATTTCAATGCTATCATCTTACAGTTTTATGTCTATCAGATGAAACTTTATAAGGACCCAAATAAATTAAGAAATATACAGAATTGATGCATTCCTTGCAACAAAGTTGCATAGAAAATATATATAATTTTTCAAATTAATTGCAGGGCAAAGTTCTCTCTTATATGGTAGAAAGCTGAGGTAAAGGAGGCACAAGAAATTGAAATGATGAGAAGGCTGGGTTATTATGATATAGTGGTGGATTGTGCAAACTGTGCTAAAACTGTCAGAGCAATTCCTTATGAGTAGGTAGCCACATAAAACAATAACAATTAATTCATTATAATTTTGATGATAACTCTTTATAGTTGTAGGTCTACCACCTAGTGTATTGATCTGATGGGACTTTCAGGATCTTCCCTATAGTGTATTTATTTGATGAGTTTTTCAGGATCTTCCTTGTTTAGTGAATTATGTTCCTTTTTTAACATCTTTAAGAAGGCCAAAAATGTTTTTATTGGTCTAATTGAGAGGAGAAAATGAAAATCATTTTAAAAATCTTGCAGAAATTGAGAGTAGTGGAGCAAGATTCTTGAAGTGTATGAGAGTAGTAGGACCAACCAAAAAAGGACTGTTTATATTTATATGTTATTGCTATTGATTMATATCTGTTTCTTTTGCTATTTCTGCTTTGGTGTGTGGTTATTTTTTTTCCTCCTAAGATCAGGTAAGATATTTATTTAATGGACATGGTTTACCTGGATTAAAGGAASAGTAAGACAATTTTTCTTAATACTAATAATAAAATCATAAAACCACTCAAATAAGTAATTAATGTCATTGTAAATACTAATATGTTAACATCAGTTTTGCACATTTCTAATAGATAAACTTTACCAATAGGATTTACAGGCTACCTGAGACAGCCTAAAGAATAAATAAAATGTCCTAGGTAAAGAAAAGCACTGTAAGATTTTAATGAACATGCTGTCTGCTGTATAAGAGAAAGTGGTAAAAAGAGAGCAGTTAAATATATGGATGCTCTTAAATCCTGTAAGTAACTTCTGACTCACAGTACAAGTCAATGGACTTGCAAAGTTGCTTATGATCCAGCCATGTGGCAAACCTCAGCATTGAATAATGTCTCATTTTATGTGTCGGCAGAATGAGTCAGAACTCATAGTTAGGTTCTGAGGCGGCTGATGTGAAGCATGAAGAGGCACAACTTACTTAAGAATGCGATTTTCAAGAGCCATCAAGTCAAGTTGTTGCTGCTAACTCCATAAGCRCAGCCTGCTTGTGAGTCAGCTACCCTGGCTAAAGTTCCTTTGCTTTGTGAGACAACTTGCACTTCTCTGTCTTTTTTCTTTAAAAAGAGCACTAAKCATGAGACTAGCCTAGGACAGCCGTTCCTCCATTTCCTCATACTGAATGAAGCAGAAACTGGAAGCTTACTGCAAGAAATGTCTAGATACTTCTCATTGTTGTTTAATTTCTAATGAATTTTTTTTTCCTGAGAATGAAGAATATAGTCAATAAGGAGAAATAAGAGAGATAAACCTATATGCTAACCTAAAGACAGAAAAAAAATTGCTTTAAAATAACATGAAAATGCAGAATGGAATGTACAATCCAGCTCCATCTTTGTCACAATAGGCACAATGACATATAACCAAAATCAAGTTTAATCAAGTAATCTTTTAAAAAATAGTTACTATTTTTTCCCTACTGTTATTATAGAAATAGATTTCTGGAAAGCTTTCTAGACCCCCAGTGGTTAAAAGTCTATCAATGGATGAAATATAATTTATTCCTGGTCATTTGCAGCTATTTATTCTGTTAGAAACACCTTTAGCTCAAGTAGCTGTTTTTCCTCCCTGGTATTCCCTTCTTCCTCCCTTTCGAAGTCATACAAACAGCAATCAAAGTCTGTATCAGCTTTAATTTTGCTTGTTTCAGCTAAAGAAATTCCTTCAGTCTATTCTTGCAAGAAGGATGGTTCTTTTCTAATGGTTCTAGTAATCATCCAAGCTTGCTGGAGATATAGGATCAAGCGACATTTAAACTGATCTCACACTTCGAACAGTAACATTTGAATAGGGTTTTATTTAAGCTCTGAGGGCTTAGTTCCATTCGCCTAAATTAAAAAAAAAAAAATACTGCTGGACTCAGATGTGTTATTTCAAATTCACAGACTGCAGTTGAGAATATGAGTAGTTGTAGGCGTTGCCCTTGTCCTGCCAAAGCGTGTTTTCCCATCTGTAATGCTAGTTCTAAAACATTAATGCATCCTACCCCCACACTTGGTATTATAGTCAAAATGAGAAAAACGGTTAAAGACTGGGTTCCTGTTATCACTATAATTCCAAACATTTTCAAATTACTGCCTAATCAGCTCACTTCTTGTCTCAGATTGTCAAACTCCTAAGCAAGCTATTACTCTTCCTTACAATACTAATGTTTCTTTCCAGATATACAGCATCAGCAAAAGCTTTGGTTGATGTGAATCATTTGTTCTAAGACATGCATGGGCAGAATGTGAATAGAAGACTAAAATGTTTTTGTGCTGCCCATCAGAAAATCAAATGATGTCCCCAAAAGGGAATGAATGAAAAACAGAAGGAAATAAATTATCTATACCACAGTCCAATCTACTTTTTATTCTGTGGATCCATCAGGCAAAGTTTGGAGGGTGTTTAGATGGGAAAACAAGAATTAACAAAGAGAATAGAAAGACTGCTTCATATCAGCCATAAGCCTGGTAGTCTTTCCACCTTTCCTCTTTTTATTTTAGCAGGAATCACACTTGAATGAACTCTGAGTTACAGAAGTGCAAATGTAAATCTTCCAACAATTAAAGAATAGTATCATTGAATGGAAAACTTGAAAATGGTCTCTGGAAGGAGTTATTCAATTTGACTTAGCAGCTTATTTTCTAATCCATCACATTCAGTTCTTGTTCTGGGATGACCAAGTCCAATCCGACCGTATTTTTCCTGTACCCATCTCTAGTTTGTCTGTCTCTTGAAGAAAGAGTAGTATCAAGTGGTATATTAAATTTCTTGAATTGCAATATGATTAGCAAATTTCAAATTTGCATTTTCAGTTACAGATTTCTGTACAATAAATACTTTTATAAACTTTAATGCTAAGCATTTGCAATTAAAGATGAACATTGCCATTGGGAAGGGGACTCAACAAGAGTTACACTTGAAATAAATCTATATTTCCTTGTCAAATAAGCTGCAGTTATAAAACTGCAAAAGTTGTTTCTTTTGAGGAGGGAGAGGGAGAAGGTAGAAAGAGAGAGAAGGAGAGGCAAAGGGAGAGGAAAGATTTTAAATTTCTACCACTTTTTATTAATCTGTCTACTACTAGGGAACCTTATCACCTGCATATTTTATCAAATGAATTTCTTTTCATTTGTTTTGAGCAAATGAAGCACATATTAGAAGCAAATCCATACTATTAGTGAAGTAGGCAAAGGAAAATATGTTGAGGATGAAGTCCTTCTCTATACCTCAACCCAGTCTGGGATATGTGATACAGGGCACTAGGCAAATGCTTCAGTCTTCGTGTTCATTAACTAATGAGCCTCTTTGAAAGACAGAAGTACATATTGTGCCAAATATATGCTGGGTTTATAATGAAGACAAATGTCCACTTGGAGCTGAGTTCAGTCTGTGGAAATCATTTTACTCTGGAACTTTTATTATCATCTAATTAGAGTGACATTTGGTCAGTCTTGTTAGAAGTAGATTCAAACCAGGGACTAAGAGGTAAAAGTCCAATAAATCCTCTCTTCTAAAGCTGATAGTTATTTTTAATTGTACTCTTATTCCCATCACTTGTTTTGCATTATTATTGTTGCATGATTCTGGGTCTGTCATTCCCTAGAATGATTTCTCTATCTTTCCTCTGTTTTCTATATTCTCCTAGATCAGGTGCAATTCATGGCCCTAAGGGTTGCTGTGGTCAACTGTGGTCAATGTTGGGGAGAAAGCTCCAAAAATAAACTTTCGGAGATATGAGGAAATAAGAGGAAATAATTGTGGTAGTTGAATTGCACATTCCCTCATTACAATAAATAAATAAATAAATAAATAAATAAAACTTGTACATTCACCCACTACTGCTTTGAAATAAAATTGCTTGATATTTTATCTGAAACCTTTAAACTTTGATATAAATCATTCTGCTTTTCTGTGTGTGGTCTCAGCCTAGTGCAGCATATGTTATGGAGAACATAAAAGTAGGTACTTCTGATAAAGATTTAGCTGATCAAATATAAATTCTAAACAGTTGCATTTGAATCGCCCATTTGCAACTTCATAATCATTTAGAGTTTTATAATCACTGGAAGAGGTGTAATTTCTCCATTCTGAAGTAGCCTTCAAAAATAGGCCATGTGTGACTGCTGGGGTTAATTTATTCTATAGTTACTTAGATCAAGGTTATCCAAATAAAAGAAAGATGTATCCATATCTGCAAGTAATTTCTAGATATTTTCCAGTATTTTTTTTCCCATTCAGGGTCAGGATTCCAGCATAAAAAGGAATATAGATAAAATATCATGATGTTTTTTAGAGAAATAGAGAAATCTTGAAGCTTATTAGCCTTCTATGATACATAGCTGGAACAAAAAATCATTTAAAAGATCAGAGGGAGACAGAGCTGGATGAGTAAACTGGGTACAATTAGTTAATCCATTACCTTCATACTTATTTTATGGTACATACCTAAAATTACACTGGTAATGTTAAAAATAATAATGATAAAAATCCATCCAAGCGTTCTAATACCTGATCTGATCCAAACAAAGATGCTAACACCATGTATGGATCAATTTTCAATCATAAATTTGATCTGAGACCTCAGGCTAAGACAAATAAGCAAAGATTTTTTTCTGTTTCCAAATGACAGTCAGCAGTAAATTTGAAGTTAAATTATCCAGATGAAAAAAAGGAAAAATACATGCAAAAGCACACCATATTGCTTAGTAAGGACTCAAGTAAAGGATATTTTCTATGGAGCCTTAAATGCCTTACTAACTGTAGAAATTCTTTACTCTGTCTATGCTTGCGCAATCTTCCTTAAATACGTAACTCACAATGAATGTGAGCTAAACACAAACAAAATCAAAGTAATATTTATATTCTTATTGCRTCTTATCATTACTATAGACCATCTCCTGTAAGTAAAGTGACATCCTATCTTGCCTGCTGTATTGACTATCTAGTATGGGTCCAAAGACAATGGATTGAAGCTTGGGGCAGAGGAGGAATTTCCTTTTATTAAAAAAAGTATAGTTTTACAAAATGAGTTGGAGACCATTACCCAAATTGATCAAAAAACCCCAAAATATTTTTACTTCATTATTTATCTTAGACATTTTCTTAAAGGTACAATAAATTGTATTGAATTATTATCTAAATTATTAAATTATTATCCATAAACTATTACCTAAATTTATCTATTTCTTTTCAGTAAGTGTAAGGAAGAATGTAGACACTAACAATGATATAGGTAAGATATACAATTGATCAGATAAATTCCACTCCTTAATACAAAACAGATTGAAGAAAGCATATAAAATATGTTTTAAAATTCAGCCACTCATATAGTCATCAATAAGAATAGAAACATGTTTTAAACACATATATATAATTTATATCAAAGTGGAGTTACTCTAGACACATTCCAGTATAACTGAAATAGCAGTGAGTATAAACATACTTTTATGGCCCTTTTATTTCTTATCTTTTTAAAATCAATCTATTTTTTAATAAAATAATAAAGAAAATGTTTTCTAGCACAACAGAAGGGAAATGAGTTCAATAACTTAACCTTTCCCTTCTCCCCACACAAGCTTAAACTCATAAAAATGGTTAGGCAATGCAGTTAAGGACCTTGCAGAATAGTTGGAATATAAATAATCACGTCTAGTGTAAATAAACAAGCAGGTACATTGTTTAACGTTTAATGCCTAACTCATGAAAAGAACACACAATGGAGATAGAAATATTTAATTTTGTATTACAGATCATCATGAAAAACTATCTGATAAAACACAAATGTGGCAGAGGCTCCTTAAAATGCATAACTTTCATGTATGATCAATTCTCTCATCGACCCATTTTATTATTATACTGGGAGTTTGGTAATGATGGAGTCAGTGATGACATGAAACATTAAAAAATGAAAAAATGTGTTTTTGTCTGTTGTATCGCTGAATAAGAGTAACTATATACACTGTATCGTAGATTTTCATTTGTCTGCAGCCTTCTGTGTTTTGTTTTGGGTTTTTTTGGGTTTTTTTTGTGGAAGATGCACATCGTAGATGCATAGTTTGAGCATCGGGAGTGTGTTTATAGCCATTGTTTCTGTGCAACCCATACTGAGCTGTAAGAACTTGCAAAAGGAAAAGTAGCAGCTCATGAAGTCTAGGATAAACTCCTCTACCTTTCCAAACAGAATAGTATGCATTCTAATTTAAGTCTGTTGACAGTGGAAGGAGGGTCAGGAGAGTCATAGCCAACATCACATGTTAGATACATGCAGAAAAAACAATATTGTGTTTACTTACATGAACAATATCGCTAACAATGAGCAAATTAATTACTATTTATGAGCTAGGCATACAGTCACTTGCATCAGAATTAGCCTATAAAAAATTAATGAAAGGATTTTTTTTTTGTGGATAAATGTGTGTGTATTTTAAATGTGGGCAAAATGGAGAAAATTTCTATATTGAATTTGTAAAAAAAAACTTTTACTGATTTAACTAATAAAAAAAGAATTTCCTTTTATTAAACTGTATTGTTAAGTATCAGTGGCCTCCATGCAGACTTTTTTTTTTTCTTTAACAAATGGCTTTTCAAGTCACTTACTTAAATAATGATTTCTATACTTTCATTTTGTCTGGAAAAACCATCAGGCTGCTTATGAACCAAAATGACAAAATGATAGGTTCCTACTGAGAAAGCAGATTAGCTTTTTTTATTTTATTGTTTCGTTAAAAAGAATTTGAAACTGTTAAACATTGGCTAGGAACTATGGACACTAGTTCAATTTTCAGCTATTCATAGCCTTTTTTATGATCTTAGCCAAGTCACTTTTTTTTTTTTTAATTCCTCAGTAATAACTAACGCACTTCATTCCCTACTGTAGCAGATACATATTTCTCCTAAGTTGTCAGTGGTGATAGTGGAATATATATCTCCTCTGATGCTGATGCACAGAAAATGCCGCTTACTACAGACACTATCAGAAGCTGGATGTTTAACCTGTACTTTCAGGTCTGGAGATCAGAGCAGAAGAATATCATCACAAAAACTTTATAAACTTGCCACTGCTGAATGCTTCACATCTTTAAAAAAGCTTTATAAATACTTTGACTGTGCCCAGCAGTTCAGTGATATACCAAAGGTAGAACTGGTATGTCCTCATAATACCCAGTGACTTCAGCAACAATTCRCAGGAAAGATCTGAAATGAAAATTTCAGGATCCAGGACACTTCATCTTTTTGTTTTTGTACTTACATGTCCACTGGTAGTCATTCAATGGCCACTGAAAAAATCAATTTCCTCCTGACTTTGATGCAGCAGAATCAGTTGCTTCATATTGCAGCAATCACTAACAGTTATCTTCTTTTCAAAATACCTCAAGTTTTCCAGCACTTTAAAATAATAATTTTTTGAAATATCTACTACTGGTAAKTTTTTCAACTAATAATGTATTTAATTTGAAATATGCAAATTAAATTAAATGCCACAAAGCAGTATAGACAGAAGCATGGGGTAGGTGTAGGAGAAAATCACAGTGGGATATACTCTATTGAAATAAATATTTTATCCAGAAATTATAGAGGGTTCAGTATATCAACAGAAAAATAATGTTTCCACTTTGTATTGGCAAATTGCACTGCAGATGAATCTGATCCATCTGACAATGCATGGTCCATAATTTGGTAATACATGCTTGAATGCTCCTCATCGAGCTTCTGTAAAGAAACACGTATCAAGATTATTCATTCTAGGAATTTATGCCACAGCGAAAACCTGTTTAAGATTAATAGTATGACTATTCCAGACTGTTAGGAAAAATAAGACTAGTACTGCTGTGGGGATGTGTTACTGATATATTTGGCATGGATCTAGTAAGGACAAATTTGAAAGGTAGCAAATATATTAAACTTGTCAAGTTCTGCAAAAAAAATTTGGACTCATACTCAGCCTAGCAAAASCACTGAGGTAGATTTACTATTTTTTTTCTGAATAGATTTGTCTCTTCTAACGCCTGGACTAGCAGCATCAAACCCAGTATCTTTTCAAACTTTTCAGTCTTTTCAACTTTTTCATTCTTTTTAAGTAGGAACTACCCAAGTGCCAGAATATCTTGATGCAGTGATTTCATTTGGCTTGGTATTTTTCATTCTGTTTTCTTGACATAGGATTTTGTCCCATTCTGATTTACCACCTCAAAAGAGGGAAAGAAGAAAAGAGATAACATATGGTATAAGAATCCAAACAAAAGCTCAAAGGCATGATAATTTCTGTTGGAGTACTTTCTTTCAAAGACCCTCTCTCCACACTGCAAGCATATCTATAAGAGGTATAATACAAAAAATGAAGATCTTCTGATGGGTATATCCCATGAATAATCTAGCTTGGCAAATTTCTATCTTGCTTGTCTCCAGCAATTGCACTTAATCTAATCCAGTCAACACAAGGACTCTGATTTTAACCACATCAGCAGATGAGCAAACGTGACATGAGCAATGGGAGAAAGACCCATACTTGGAAGAAATTACATTTCTCAAGTAAGCAACCTCAGTAATTGTAATTTAATTGTAATTTAGGTACCCATGCCTATAGGTGTATATTTATGCRTACATACACATATRTGTGTATGTATATATGTACACACTCATGCTGGTGGAAGGGGAGGAATTTCAATGGTTCGTTGCGGGCTCTGAGCTTCAGACTGAAGTGAACTCAGTGCTCAAGATTCCGCTGGAAAACAGAATAACAAGATAATTACCCCGTGATTACACAGCACTTACCTTGTGTTGCTTACATAGCATATAGCCGACACTTACAATGTAGTTACTCAAAAATATATGTAGCAAACAATGTGCTCAAAATAAAGCCAGATCCTTTCTTCTCGCCTTTGTGTTGTTGTTGTTTTTTAAATTTAGTAATTTAACATGTTGTTTCCTTTATCAGCTCTTTGTTCTGCTGACTTATGGGAGAAACAGAAATTGGTGCAACAAATTTGCTCTTTTAACAGGTTTATTATCACATTATTCCTTTATGGGGTCTTCTACGTAATTGCACGAAATGATGTTATAAATCCCCACCGGAAATACTTATTCCTCTGTAGCCCAGTGTCCGATGTCTAGAGGACACAAGCAGTGCGACTCCCCCATCTACTATTAGCACGCCTACATGTTCCTTTTGGTGCATTAGAGGGCAAAGCAAACAGGGAACAAAGACTAAATGATCCAAATGGATAGAGGAAAAGAGAGAGAGAGAGAGAGAGAGAGGATTTGAAAATAAGCCAACAAGCACTTACAGCAAAGCTAACTACCAGCAAAACATTTCCTTCACAACAAAGGTTGAATCAAAACCCTATTCCCCCAGCATATGAATTAGAAGAACAATTGTGTGATTATGATTAAAAAAAAGAGCATTACACTTTATGTTCAGCTATAATTGGTATTTATGACAATTTATGTAAACAGTAATGAAGCCTATGTGATTTTTGCGGGGAAATTGCATTATGACACCAATGATCGTTACTGTTAATTTTCCTGAAGATGATGGCAATCAGCAGGCATAGTTTCATTGTAAATAGGTTAATTTAAAATTCAAACGCTGCTGGTATTTCAAAATGAGTTCACATTTGATTTCCGAAAGCTTTGGCCCTGACTGTCAGGATGTCAGGGAAAAAATGCTTTGCAACAGAAAGAAAGAGC
>PTEX01000136.1:72450-90783 GCA_003342815.1 Eudromia elegans
GGGAAGGGGTGTGTTTCATGCCAGGAATGCCTTTGCTAATTCAGATGACTTTCTAGGTGTGCTGTGATCTACTTTGTTTTCTGCCAGCTGCAGTTTCAGCCCCAGTTCATTTCAAAAAGTCAGCTCATGACAACTACTAAGCTGCGTCCAATCTAGTAGCTTATCCAGTTTAGTCATGACAGCTTTGCAAAGCATTAGTGGAAATGAACCCTCACTAGTAGAAGGCAGAGATATCATGTTGTTTCCTTATACAGTAGTCTAAAACTTACCTATTGGCATGGCTTGCTTCTCAGCAATATGTTTGAACACCTAAAAAAATCACTTTAAGTACTTCTATTATTCCCACTACTCTCCAGTATGAGGGTCTTGTGCATATAAGTATAATCAAACTCCCAGCACTGCTGTGTTAGGAAATGCAATATCATCTCCTGTTTCACAGAAGGGAAATTGAAGTACTAAAACCTGAATTTTTAGTTGCCAGCTTAACAAAGAAAAGGAAACTGCGGGCTTTATGAGTCCCAGGCAGAAAGAAAACCAGCATCCGGTTACACTTAGAGCCCCTGAGATTAATGACTCCACAGCCTTCCCTCTCCATCTGAATTATCTAGTTCCTTCTGCATACATATTTTTATAAACTGTTGCAAAAGGTCTTTCCGCTGTTTTCAAGCTCCTCTACCAAAGCTGCTTGAAAGCATTTTCTTATCCTTCACTTAATTTGAATACATATCTCTAAATGATATATTTCTTCATAGACAGAGAATAAGCTTGGAAGCCAGCTCAGATAAAGACGGCGATGCCACCTTCTACATATCTTCAGCACAAGGTCGCTTTCAAGGACGACATTAACAACTTGTTCCCAATCTAATGACACATTTAGATTAGAGTTTGCAATGTACATAGGCAGCTTTTTTTCATCCTCTGTTCATTGCCAGATAAGATGTTTGATAGGAATCTCTACTGTAACCTTTCAGAATTCATTTATTTAGGGGAACTAAATAATGAAATGCCAAATGAATTAAGAATGATATTTCTTATAATATCAAGTGAAGACAATTTAAATAGTCCATATGCACAAGCTCCCAGAGATGAATGATCTGTTCATTTGTTAGTGTAAATGAGATGCATTTATTAGTTATTATTTGCTGTGGCTTGAGAATTTTTTAGGAGTGAAATTCAACCATGTATATGGGATGTGACAAAATAGTATCATATAACTGTATTTTGAGAGTTAGAATGAGCGTATTGTTTGTGAAGGAAGCTTATTCTTTCTGTCTTCATGTGTGTGGATTTTATTCAAAACTCTTTGTTCTTTTCAAAGGGAATTAGGCACCTTGTTTTTCATAGGCACTATTAGAAATTCTAGTCACATATTTTTACAGAGACAGTCTTTGATAAAATATAGGTGAGAAGTGCAAACACTTTTTTTTTTTGTGCGTGTRTGTGGAAAAAACAGCATATAGGCTCAAACAGAATGATGATGGCAAACTACATATTCAGCTGATATATAAAACACAGATTTGAAMTCCTTGTCCTCCTTAAAAAACCTATGGTATATTCTGATTTTTTAGGCTAAATGATTTTTTAGGGCATTTGATAAAAAATGACAGTCATGAGTATAAAACTGGTAGAAATCTGGGAATATGATTTTTTTCCTTCTGGGTTCTGAAAGTGACAATAAAAGTGTCTGAAACACTAGAATAGAATAATACTATACATGGAGCCTTTTCAAATAACATTTTGTAATTTTKAATTTTAAATAGAGCAATTCAAAAATCAATGATGATATGATAATAATATTTGTCTTATTATGGTTGAATTTAGGGTTGCAAATCAGAAACAGGATCTCATAAAATCCCAAGAAAACTAAGAAATTTTCTCTGAAAAACATAAACAACAATAACAAAGCACACAGTGAGTAGAAGCTATAAGGAAAACAATCATGTCATTAAAAGCTTTCTGTTTACATTAAATTCTGACTATACTTCCATTAGCTACACGTCTGATATTGTACATCACAATTTTCCTAACAAAACACTATYTGAAGAAGTCCTATAAAGAACAAAATCAATGTGCCTGGTCTAAAAAAAATGGATCAATTATAACAATTTATAACAATTAGGTATGGACTAATAATGGGTGGACTGTTAAGATATCAACTGTACAAACAATAAGTTCTTGGCTTTGTCTTTATATAGGCTGTGCGTCCTTTTTGCACATCAGCAAGATTTTGAATGCAACAGTACCTTTTTTTTTCAAAAAAAATGTACATGTCGATGAATAATTTGACTGCTTCATGTGCTAAGGAACATCTCAGCCTTTTCTGTGCTGAGCAGCTCTGTTTGATATGGAGTCCCATAAAGATTCATAAATCAGACATTGTCCTATATCTGAACCTTGGTAAAGTTTCTGTAATTTGACTTCGTACAGTGTGCAGTCACTCTCACAATTTTTATTTATCTTCATTTTCATTTGCATGCCTCAAGGCAYGTCTCTATCCAGAACCACCAAAACCTCTATGCTCAGGCACCAAGGTATTCCTAAGAAGTGGAATTCTGTGATCAGAGTTGTGATTCTCAGCTATGAGACTATGTTCTTTATTGAACAACATATCCTCCTATACTAAGCAAACAGTAGGTCTAAGTTCAAAATGCAAACTTCTGGCTAGAACCTCCCAATCTATTAGATGATGCTATCGCCACTGAAAAGCCAAACTCATATTTGTTTTATTATGATCCTGTTTTATATGGGCAAACATGAAGTCACAAGCAAAGAGGTAAAAGCTTTTCATTAACAATGAGCAGATTAATTTTAGCCCAGAATTCATAGGCTAAAATAACTGCCTTAGAATGGAAGATTCATCAAATTGGGGAGGAAGACTGAAGCCCTTTTCTTATCATCAATGCAAAGAACTAAGCTAACCTTAGAAATGTAATACTATCCGCAAATCTACCAGTTTCTTTCAAGTCTTAAAATTTTACTTACACCTGTGAATGTCACAAAACAGAGGTTCTTTAAATCTGCAAAAGGATAAGTAATAGTTTTAATTATGTCTCCACCATGATCACTATTGAGTGGCAAAGGTTAAACTGCGTTAAAAATTAATAATATTGCTGAGTTGAGCCCAAAATTCTAATTCTTTTCATTGTTCCTTCCCTTTCACATGTCTGTCTTTGTTCAAACAACTTAAGCACACAAATTTGTAGGTTGCTGGAAATGAGGACAAGAATTTACCCCATAATGTCAYTGGAATTGAATGTTGTGAATGGATAATGGTCTCCAACAGATAGTGAAAATAAGTATTCAAGCAAAGCAGACAGGTTTATTTTCAAAGCTGGAGACCATTTTTCAATCACAATATTCAATTTCTTTTTTATTAATGCCATTACTGCATCATGGTTCATTGCAAATGAACGAACAAATAAATAAAATAAATGAGAGTGACCTGACAGACTGATAGAAAATCAGACATTGGTTATTTGAAAGAGCAAGTAATTACAATACCCATTGCATAGATGGAAAACTTTGGCAATTATGTAACTTTGGATAGAACCAACACTTGATGCTGGCCAACCGGGTATCAGAATTTCCTCCAGAGTACTATTCTTTCTTACTTTTTCAACAAGTCGCTCATTAGTTTATTAGTGTCTGTTTAATGAAACTTAAATAATAGCCACCTGAATAATTCATTAGTAATGGACTATTGGGATATGGTATCTCCCATATCAATTATTTGTAAACAGAAACACATGTATAGATAAGAAGCTCAAAACATAGCTGTTAAGAATCTCATCAGCAATGTAATAGTTGAAAAGAAGTGGAAGAGAGAAAATCATATTTTAACACTATTGCAAATTATTCCTCCTTCTTTTATTTTTGGTCAAATCTCAATGATGTTTGAAATTAGCAGGGCAGAACTGGTAGTGAAATGACCGCATGGTGTGATCGTCTCTCATTTTATTTTTCCTTTCAGTACAAAAGCCTGGGAAAGAGAAAAAGGGGGATTCACCCCCAGTGTGTACCATCTGCCCAGCTTGAGCACAGGTGAATAAGGACATACTGCTAACAAAGAAAGGGGAGTTGTTATTTATTATTCATCAATCTCCAGGGCTTCTTTGCCACTCACAGTTAGCGTACTTGCTACAGATATTATTTACCATTTGACAGTTCAATTCAGGTACATTTAACGGAGACAGTACTTGTAGCTAGCATTCATGTATACCAGAGCAGTCAGTATCTCTCAAGCATGACATGCACATTATAGTACAAATGCAAATGAACAGGCCCTGGTGCAAAGAGCTTACAATCTAATATGAAAGATAGAAAGAGCAGCAAGGTGAAGCAGAAAGAGTAAAGCAAAGAACTATTGCTAAGCCAAAGTGTTTGCAGATCTCCTGTAAAACTTGATTGGCTTAAGGTCATTACATGTATATGATATAATGCAATAGTGCTTTTGTAATTATAATGTTATATCTATTTACATAAATTTTGAAGTGCTAATTTTGGCCCAGATAATTATGTACTGTATCATAATTGGTCAGATTATCTGCCTTCCCTGTTCACCCTGAAAAACTTTTAAGACTGTAAAATATTTTTAATAATTGGAGAGAGGGAAAACTTGACTCACAGAGCACCATGGAACCAGGTGGGCTACATATAAGAGTGCTAAGAAAACTGGTCAGTGCTCTTTAAATGCCCTCTTGATCATCTGTGAAAGGTTACAGTGACCCAGTGAAGYCCTCAGTGACTGGAGAATGGTAAATATTGCACTCTTCTTCAAAAAAG
This sequence comes from Eudromia elegans, assembly GCA_003342815.1. Classification (NCBI taxonomy): domain Eukaryota; kingdom Metazoa; phylum Chordata; class Aves; order Tinamiformes; family Tinamidae; genus Eudromia; species Eudromia elegans. The sequence continues at coordinate 77,233 of PTEX01000136.1, forward strand.
ATCAAGCTCTGAGCAACTGTGTGAGACTAACCTCACACCAGCCCTGAGCAGGCAGGTAGAATAGAGACATTCCCAAAAGCTTTCTTCCAAGCTTGACTAGTCTGTGATCTTGTGATCCAATGACAACAAAGATCATGACTACCTCTTGGTAGAGACACGAATTCCCTAGTAAGTCATTAATTCTTATCCTCAGATTTATGAGGATTTATTTTCTGCCTCAAAAGTAAGCTCCAAAAATTGGATCACAAAAAGAACTGGAAATTCTAAAAATTTCCTCAAGCTTTTAATTTTAGCTAATAAAAATGTATTTGATTCATATTTGTGAAAAACTTCTATCTCCCACAAACATATATGCATACAAATATACTAAATAAATTAAAAAAAATAATTTTGTCAAAGGCTTTACCTATTTAAGTGAAAGGAAGAGGAGAGATTCCATCTTCTTTGGGGAATAAAAAACCATGTTCATAAACAAGAATATACAAACTCCTGTTTGTAGTAGKAGTAACAGAGAAAAGGGATGGGGTTACCAATGTAAACCATAAGTCTGCAACTAAAGTAGGGAGTGTTGAGAAGTGTTGACAGTAAGGCCTGAGAAGCAGCATCAAGAAACCCTTGCAAAGGTTCCTCTAATCAGTCGCCTGCAGTTTTCTGCAGCTCAGAAAATCACTGAATTTTCTGGGGCACAGACTGGAAGGTAAGATACTCTGGACAGTGAAAGAGATGCAATAACCTTTTTTCTTTCTGTTTTGACTGACCTAGTGAATTTGAGTGTTTGGTAATTTAAATAACTAATTATAATTCATTCTATTAACTCCAGCTTTCTCACAGTTAAAATGCCTTTCTATTTCCTTTGAATATTGCAAGCATAAGAGAAAATTTAGGAAGAACCACAGCAAATTCTTAGTTGTCCTGAAGTCCTGTAGAAATTCCTGTAATATTCATTATTCAATGAATAATGCATAACATATAATATAAAGAATATAATGTCTGGTTTATTTAGAAAGAGTGGAAAAAAAAGCCAAGTGTATAGTGATGCTAATATAATCAGTCTGATTCCTAAGATGGTGATATGCATTCCAAATAATTCCATGAAAATAAACGAGCACAAATCCTTGTAAATGAAGAAAAGAATGAATAATTCTTCTCTGCCAATCATTTTAACTTATCTTATACCATGTTATTTCTTTGTCTTTGTGCAACCTGCACTGCACCATGTGCATTTAATGAAGACGTTCAATATTGGCTGGCCTTCTGAATTCCAGACATCTCCGTTGAGTGCCACTTATTATTACCCCTGTTTTATGGTGTTTGGTTAGTTTTCAGTAAGTGAAGCTGAGTTCATATCTCAGCCAATTTGAACTAATTTTTTGAGACACAGTATCAAATGATTTACTAAAATCCAAATATATTATGCCAAATGCATTCCCTTCAGCCACTAATTTTGTAATTCTGTCATAAACAAGCAATCAAGTTCATCTGACAAGATTCGTTCTCCTAAAACCCTGCTGCTTATTTATAATAACCATCAACAAATACATGAAAGATGCATGCATCAAAAATGGAAAGAGGCTGGATTTTGCAAGATAGGGAAAGATGAAATTCAACAAAAATAAAAAGTACTGCAAAGCAATTCACTGCAAAGCTAGATGACTAGCACTCTGAAATGGACACTAAAGACTGGAAGATTACATAACTTTCTTGCAACTAAAAGATTTTAGGTTTTGATAAACATCATATATTTTAACCTCCTTGATTCCTTTTTTGTTTACTTTGTATTTTCTGTTTGCTTCTCATGAAGTCTGTGTATGACTAAAATAGTTTTCAGAGGGTGTTTTTCTTCAAAGATTGGAGAGGAAGCAGGAGAAAGAGTRAAAAAAAAATGAAAGAAATAAAAACATAAGAAAATAGTAATGTAGAAAAAAAAAAGTTACGTAGAATTAAAAGCTTTTTTTTTTTTAGTAGAATGTCCATGATAATAATACTAGGGCTACATTTCAACTCCATTTCAAAACTGGCAACATTAGCAATTCCTATATCTTACAAGGCAGTGTACCCTGGCAGCCTCAGACTCAGACATATCACATATAGTGATATGTATGTGCTACACACATAAGAAGCATATTAATTTTCCTAGCAGGACAAGAGATGGCTAGTAACCTTCTAAATCTGAATTATACAATTGTGTCTGAGAGAAATGCCTAAAGAGATAGGAAATATTCTCCTTATTTGAAGATCATAGTCTAGAAAATTATCTTAGACTGGAAAGCTAATCCTTTCCAATGACTGAAATAATATATAATGATTACTACTTCTTGTGTGTAGAACAACTCTATCTCTGATATTAGATTCATCTATCATTATTTAAAATGAAATTATTTGTATTTACTAATTGAGTAAGTATCCTATTTACAGTTTCTATGAAATGACTGAATTATGCACATAGTATCTGCAGTTCTTAGAGAAATAAGTGCAAACTAGTTTTTATGATCAAATGACTGTTGCTAATATTTCCAATTTGTCTACCTTRGATTTTTTAAGGAAAAATAATGATGTGAGAGCTTTGTTTGTTTGTTTGTTCCTTCCTATTATCAAAATGTCTAGAAAATTTATAAACCCAGTTGTGGTACACAATAGAAAGAGTTTAGAGGTCAAAAAAGTAAAGCAAGTTGTGACTGACAACTAATCAAAGGTATAGATTTGAAGCTAATCAAAATACAAAAGGTCTAAATTAATCTGGGAGCCGATCACAATTTTTTGGAAGTGAAATATTGACTTCTTGCAAACATTTGAGAAAAAAAAATCTGCAAACTATTCATAGCATTTGAGCTATTTCTTCTCATTTTACCTAAAAACAAAACTTTACACTTTTTGTAGGACCATATTCCTTTTCACAAATTTCCTCTCAAACTACAATGATTTATCAATAAATATAGTAATCTCAAGCAGCCTTTATTTTCCCATAAAGCTTTTTTGTTACAATTCAACTTCTACATCTCTTCAGATAATAATTTGCTTAGTAGCTCCTCTTTTATTTTTGTACAGATTTTTCCCCTACATTACAAACTCCCCTTCTAGTTAGCTACATCWTTTATACATTCTCCCTTCTATAAGTAAGTAAGTCAGCAATTGGGATGCCCCTTAATATTGCTTCGTGTTACAGAAGGACCTTTAGTAAATACCTTGCACTCTGCAGGTTTGCTAGCCTTTGCAGCCTTTGACCTTTGCCTTGAAGTGCACTATTGGTAATGCACGGAAGGAGATTCCCATTCTCAAACATAAAAGTCTTTTGCCTTAAACCCACAAAACACTCCTGAATTCACAGGGTAATATTGTTCCTTTCAATTGTCAGAACGCTTTAAACACATTTCATGCTTCATGTCACCTATTACTATAGAGCAACCATCTCTGTAGTGATAAATAGTACTTTTAACAGTTCACAGAAACATTAAACCACAAGGCAATAAGGATGGGAATCACCTCACCTAATTTTAGCCATCTAAAAATTAGGTAGTTAATGTAAGGTAATCATGTAAAACAATTTTGTTGTAAATAGAAAAGAGTAAGCATCTTTACAGAGACATTCATCCCATCCTAAAATGAGTTTTTAAGATGGTAAGATGACTTTTCCTTGTAGAGCCTTGTGGCTCACAATTACTTTACAGTGTGGTATGATGACTGCTATAGACAAGACAGTTAGAGTATAGATGGCTAAATCTGGACAAATAAGTTCTGCCAGGCACTGAATAGGAAAGATAAAATAAAATGTAAATAAACTATTTGCATTTAATTGATTCTTGGATTCCTCATTATTATTCTGATATTTTATATGATCTTGTATATTCAATGTAGTAGCTTTATACCAAAATCTTCTTTTAAAATTTTTGTCTCAAATTTTTATTTTGTTCTAGTTACATCTTCGATTTTTAACTGGTGAGTGTACCACTTAAAAAACAGTCCTTCAGTGGAATTACTTAGTGTGCATAAGACTATTTACCTTATTTCCAGCATAAGTAACCAGAGTGTACAATGGAATATAAAGAAATAAATTCAAGTCAAACAAATGAAGAACAGAACTAAGAAATAAAGGACTTCACTGTGGGAATCATTAACTCTGCTTATAGAGGCTATAGTGGGCAAATAAGTCAATACAAATCCTCCAAGCCTCCAAGCTATAGTCAAAAACATTAATGCAATCCTTGACTGGTTAAACAGATGAGTAGCAATAGGGATTGGTTTAGCATTTATATATGACAAAAATAAAATAGATCATGGAATTTCTTTTTTTTAATACTCTTAATGCACATCTTTTGGAAACAAAGATGAAAAATCACAGAAGATGCAGAAAAGAACTACAAAAAATGATTTAAGGGCTATGGAAAATGCCTTACAGTGAACACTAAAAGAGCTCTACCTGTTTACCTTATCAAGACGAAGATTGAGAGGTGATTTGATTAGAGTGTCTAAGTACCTTCACAGGGAGAAAACACTAACTACTAAAAAGCTCTTTAATCTAGCAGAGCCAGGCATAACAAGAGCTGATGTCTGAAGCCTAAGCCAGACAAATTAGAAATAAAGCACAATATTTTTTTTAACCGTGCAGATGATTAACCACTGGAACAAACTGCTAAGGGAAGAAGTGGATTCTTTTTTGTCTTGATGCCTTTAAATCAAGCTTGGATGCCTCTCCRGAAGATTAAGCATCTCTTGAAATAGGTAAGTTCAGAGTGAGACTCTAAAGAGAAGGGAAATGTTTACACGAGGGCAGGAAGATCTGTTAGTGGGCTTGATGTGGATTTACTCCATTGGAAATGAGGACTTAAAGTACTCAGGAAGTCAGTTTTAATGATCATCCTCTCAGCCTTTGAATTCTGTGAATCATGCAAATTGTAAGCAAAGTCTAGTTTCATTCAGAGCGATATTGAATACAATATGTTTCCAGCTGAGAAATGGAGTCCATCATAGTAGAATTAACTGGTCTGTCAGGGTTCTTTATTTCTAAGTAACAGCAAGTGGGAAACATCATTTGCTACTTTTGAACATTTTCTAGATTTCAGACATTTTCCTGTTCTGCATAAGAATAAATTAAATGGTATTTTCAACTCACAGATTTGCCAACATTTGGGGCAGTTAAACTGTATGAAACGATTTTTTGCTTGTGTGGTTCTCCTGTCAGCTCATGTATACTGAAATTGTAATCACCATGATGCAGCAGGGCAATGACAGAGACTCATTAGGACTTTGGTTCTGAAATGGCATTTTACATGTGTGTTTACCTCATGTTATGAAATTACAGAGAAATTATATATGTGCATGTACACTGAGGGCTTAGGCATTCAGGAGCAGGGTAATTTGTGTGAAAGTAACAGTGTAAACCAGGTGATTTTGGCATGGAGAAAGGTGTTTTGTGGCTATTGCAGAGAGCTGGGGAAGCATTGACCCCAAAGGAAGAAACAAAGTCTCTGAGGAGTAAAGTTCTTACAGAAAGTATATATTATTTGCATTTGAATATATGTTCAGCTGGGCAAAGTACATTCAGGTGTATATTGTACAATATTGCATGCACACATGTCTGTGCAGTGAAGTCTTCATTGGTATTATGTCCCTGCATGCTGCTGTAGCTGCTGTTGTCTGTCTGGGTATGCGTTATGTTGTAGACATATATAAAAGAACAGCTTTTAAAAAGAAATACATGTGTTTATGCACGATTAGACGGCTAATAGTTTTACTGCTGTCTGTTAGAAAGAATTTTCTTTGTTGTTCCCCCAACACGCAAATATGAATTAAACAAAACTGGCAATTGCAAGCTGCTGCTGCTGAGTGAGAGCACCAGGACAGCAACTATGGGCAGAAGGTTCTTTCTTCTATCTTAATTCTATCTTGCTTTGTTGTTTTTTTTTTTTTTTTTTTTTTTTCTTTTTTTTTTGCTTTTTCTTTTTTTCTGCCTTTCTTTTGGCTTAAGACAGGTTTAGAGGCCAGACTTTCTCCTCTGCACTCCACTGGCTGTTCCAGCCTGGAGCTAGCTTGTTATAACCTACTTAGGCAGTTGGGTGCTGTCAGTCAGCACTTCAGAATCAATGGCTGCAGATGTGAGCTTGGATGCAATGCTATTTTCCCCTGCAGTAACAAGCAGTTAATAGATTTTATTTTAATTATTCTAACTGCAACATCTTTAAAAAAAAAAGGGGGGGGGGAGAAGGGGTAGGGAGGAGAAAGTTATGGAAGTTGCAGCTGATTTGCAGATAAACACATGATCGCCAAAATGAGGTGAAATCTTTGAAACAGCAGTTCCACATCTAAGTGCAATATTCATAAAGATACAAATCATGAATTCATCCTATAGTGAATTTGTTTGCATGAACCTGAAATGTCACTTCATCAGGATTTTGCTAAAGGAAAGAAATACTCAGCAGGCCTGTCGTCAGGAGAGTGTGTTTTTCATATTAAAAAAAAAAGAAAAGCACACAAACACAGCTACATTTGAAAGTCAGAACATTATTACCATTTCTACAATTATTGTTATTATTATTATTTCCTCCTTGAATGTTTTTCCMTGCTTTGGAGGGACAATCATGATTGAAAGTTGTCCTTGGATTTACATTACTTTGCAAGCCTTTGTTTTTGCATTCAGCTGGCAGCATGCAGCACTCCCCCAGATGCTGCTGGCATTTGGGGAGAAGCAGGAGGGAGAGTGTGGGCAGCTACTGATCCCAAAGCCAGCACTGACTTTTTTCTTAATATTGTCAGATACACTATCATCACACCTCTGAGGTCTTAAAAACATTCTAGACAGCCTCAACTCTACTTTTAACCCTAGTCCCTAGGAAATATCAATATATGAATGTGACAGATCTTGTTTCCAATGATGGGTACACAATAACAGAGCTTTGTAATGGACATAGCCAGGGAACAGTGTCCCTCATTCCACCTTTTAGAAAGTAATGTGTAGTTCAGCTCATTGTTAATGACAAAYTCTTTTTTATGTGTTGACATCTAAGCTAAATATCTTTGCTTCTGCATAATCCATAYAGTCCATAATTAATGGAGAACTATAGACTAAACTCTGTTGCCCACACAAATGCTGTGTCTGTTAAGATGCCTCAGGGTATCCCATTTATACCCACTGCTTTAGAAAGATGTAAGTGTCTTTTACTTACTATGTTGCAGATGCATAGTTGTATCTCTTGGGTGCTCCGAAGCATCTTAAATGGCACATAAAGTCAATCTGTGGACACAGTCAACGGAGTCAACCAAATAACTAGAGAGCTGTCTGAATGGGCAAATGTAAATATCTCTTTCAGGATAAACTGAGTGTCTTTCTGAAAGGTCTTGACAATGCTGATTACAGAATTCTTTGGGCTCAGTCATTCCAGCTGATCTARGCATCTAAATGTCTAAATATGAAGCTGCATGTCTCCCTTTGGTGTTTATTCAGGCCCTACACATGGACATGCAGTAGCRTTAGTGCTCCCCTAGAGCATCCTGCCTGGCATTCAGCCGCCCCCTTGAAGATCCTAGAGGCTCTATAAGCAAGTGCATATGCATGGACGTTTGAATTCTGCCCTAATTCTCTATTTATTGTGATTATCTTTTAATGACATGCTAATTTTCAGCTGAGATAAACACCCAAATCTGGGTATACTCATTCAGAGTTCACTATCTGAAATGGAGGTGGTGCAAACAGGCATTTAGAATTAAAAAAAAAAAATCTAAGAAGAGTGGTATGTCTTAATTAAGCTAAAAGAACAAGCTCTTTTAGCATTATGCTTTCTAGTCCTTTGTAGAACTAAGATGAAGGCAAATGTTAAATTTTAAATTTATTTAGTAGTCTAATTTAGATTACTTAAAGATATTGGAAATAAAGTCTTTCATTTACTGGTGCCTTAAACTGATATGTAATTAAACAGGAATATATAAAATAACACAGTGCTGTAAGCTGGAGGACAGGAAAAAAAAAAGGAAAGATGATTTTTGGCAGTCAAAATCATTAGTTATTGGAACAAACTACAAAGAGAAATGAGTTTTTTATCTCTGTTTTTTCTTACAGGAAGAGATACTGCTCTGAAAGATAGTTTATAGAWGTAGAAGTGAATGGGCTCATTACACTTAAGCAACATAGTGCATATAGGGTRCAATGACATGACCTATGCAATGTAGGGTTTGAATGCAGCCACATGGACTCTTTTGTCTTTAAATTCCAGTAACTTTTCATTTATCCAAGTCTCTTGCAGTAAATCGTAAGCAAATGTGCTATGAAGTTCCTCCAGAGGTTCTTGCTATTAGACCCTCAATCTAGTGTAAAAGCATCAATCATTACTGAGAAAGCAAGAAAAATCAAGAAGTTTCACTTATCTCCTTGAGCTTTCTGTGGAAATCAGCAGTGAGGTTGCCAGTTTGTATCAACCTTGTGACAGGTTGATGAGAACACCTCTCCGCCTCAGGACTTTCCCACCCTATTCAGCTCCAGGAATTTCTTTAGGAGAGAGTGCCAAGCAGTTGACAAGCTGCCACACTTTTGATCCCTTTCCATCTGAGTTGGTTTTGACCTGGTCAACTGACATAATTCGTAAACAATACTCAGTACTTGCTATTCCATCTCTGTTGAAGAATAATTCAGAATAACTCAAAAGGAATACATACATCACAATGCATCACAATTTTCCAGAAAGTTCTACAGTTTTGAGGTTGAAAACACATTCCAGAAGCTCAGGCAAMTTCCACCATTAGATATATTTACATCAAGCATTTCACTTTAGTCCTTAAAAAATATAATAATTAATTCAGTTTATTTATAATGGGCTTTTCCAGCTTGTTTCAGAGAAGGGGAAAGGGGAGGGAAGAAGAATGGGTAAAAACAAGATGAAAACTTCTGTCACACAAAAGGACAGCTGAAGTCTAGTATATTTTGAATCTTTGTAGTGATTGTAGGAACAGAGAACATACATTGCCTAAACGTGTTTTATTCCTGGATTTAAATTTTGTATTCATGTTAAAAAAAGTCATAAAGAAATGTTATTAATACAAGAAAAAATAACAACTGCATCCCAACTTTTCTTCTTTCTAGTCAACAACACTCCAAGTCCTCTACTTGGCTTCTTTCCATCTACTGCTGGTGTTTAAAGTTGGCGAACAGCCTCATCCCCATGTGTCTGTAAATGCAAAAAAGAATTTGGAGGTCCCTGAAATAACCCAWACCAATTATTCATAAAAGAAGTGCTACCCAGGAGTCCTTCTTTATTTCTCCAAGGATCCAGAGTCTGGTATCATTAGAAATATTTTCGGAAGCAAGAGAGCGATGAYACAAAAAATGATTAGGACACTACAAAATATGCAAAGATTCTGAGTGTTTAAAGGGCTTTTTTCTCCTTTTTTTTTTTTTTTTCAAGAAATGTATTTATTTTAATTTACATTTAGATTAGGTTCCCAGCAGCAGATGGAAGAAATTTAAGTCAATTTGCAATAGGAGACAGACATTCTAGCCAACGAAAAAATCAAAGAAAAATAGCAACTCTCTCTTGCTCTCCTTTTGGACAATTGTCTTTAAAATAATCTGCATCATGAGGGGRAAAAAAAAAATCTTTCTTGGACCAGATGGGCTCCACGCCTTAGTGGTGACAGAAGTAGCAAAAAATGCAGAAAAAGAAACCTGTTCATAGATATATTTGAAATCTCTTTGGAACAAAAGCGAACAGACTGACATTGCTAAAGTCTATCTATCTGCCTTACAACAAATCGAGAAATTTGCCTGAACAAAACAATTATTTTGATTAAGGTAGGAGTGTGATGGTTAGGATTCCTGTGTTCTAGTCTAAGTATAATTGACTTCCTGCGTGTGCAGCAGATCTACCTTTCCTCAATTTGGATACCACTGAGAAGGCTGAGTTAGAAGCATCCCTATCACAGGTTCCCTTTCTAGACACAAAGAAGACATAAGCACCTCTAGCCAATGATTCAATGATTCAGTGCTCTAGCCAGTGATTCAGATTTAAAATCTGAATTAAGTGCTAGAGGAGACTATCATTCTCCATTGACTACTATAAGAAGCTATTCTACAAGCACATGAAAAAGTGTGATGAATATGGGCTATAATATTCTTGTCTGTCTTGTCTTTCCCATACGTAACACTGCAGTATGGGATAAGTCACTATAAAATATGGATTAGGGATAATAAAAGTATTCATCAGGGCTGTTAAAGGACACAGTCTTCAACCCTCACTGGACCATGAACAATAATGCTAAGCAAATAACTTGTCATAGGCAACATCACACTTCCATTTAGCTATTCAAATGGACTATAGTAACAGTGACTTCCTGTCATCACAGGTAATATCAAAGAACTTCTTGGAATCTGAGACATTTCCCTGTGTCAGGAGGACGCCTTGCAGGCCCCCCGAGTACTGCAGTCCACCTTCTGTTCCAAGTAGAGCTGACTGTCATCGTCGATCCTTACAGATGTTTCTCTAATCTTTTCTCAAGGGCTGTCAAAGATAGACATTGCACAGCTTCCACAGACAACCTTTTTCTATTGCTTCTCTAGCCTTACTGTCAATGGCTTTTCCTAATATGTAAAGCAATTTTTCCCTGTTGGATTTTAAACCCCTTTTTTCTTTCCCAATATATCAGCACAATGAAAATAAAGGTTATTACTTCCTTTGAAGCAGCCCTTTAGGGGTCTGAAGACTGTGATTGTGTCCTGCCTCAGGGTTCCCTTAGGCTGAGCAACATCAGTTCAATCTTTCCTTATAGCTTTTATGCCTCCAATTATAGGTCTTCCCTGAAATCTCTCCAGTTCCCTTATATTTGTCCTGAATGGCAGCATCCAAGCTGGACAGTGTTCTAGTTGAGACCCAAAGCTGGACATGTCTTGTAGAGATGGCCTTCAATTATGCATCTCAGCATGATATTTACCTCTATTATGGTAAAGTAATATCTCTAGCAATATTTATCTTATGACCCATGAAAATATTTTTTCCCCCCCGTGGAACTGCTAGATGATCTATCCTATATTTTCACAATTGTTGACTTTATATATAAACAATTGTATATGCTTTCACTGAAGCAAGTTCCTTTTTTGAACATGTATTTCAAATTCAAGGTAATTTTTAACTACAATATTGTACTGGAAAACATTTGCAACTCATCCTCTTCTGGTGTCATCACAAATGTAGCAAACATGCACTAGACTTTCTCATCCAGATCATTAAGAAAAACATTGACTAGAACCAGACCCACATAAATAGGGAATCAAAGATATTTCTTTCCAATATGAAGATGAGGATATTAAAAAAGATAAATTCTGGAGTTTGCTTTTCCTTTTCTACTGTTACTGGATTGCTTTATAAGCCATGACCTTATAATTATTAATACATTCAATACCATTAGATGGCATTCAATGCTATATGGCATGGTTTCCAAGTTGTGCTGGACTAATAGATTATGCTTGTTTATTTTGCCAATTTACCTCCTATTTAGATCACACTGGAATTTGGCCTAGTGAGTTTGTGTTAATCCGCCTTGTAGGTTTAGGCTTACATTGGACAGAAGGAAGGAGAGGGAGGAGAAGAAGAAAATAAAAGAAGTCCTCCTCAAAACATTTTTACACAGAGCAAAAAGATAAGCTATGTAAAAATGCCTCTTTAAATTTCTTACACACTCTCCATTTTAAACGCTTATTTCCAGAGGGTTAATTAGTGTATAATTCTTCTAGCAAGAGGAAAATAATTTCCTTCCAAGCTTGAATTTGGCACAAACAATCTACATTATATTTTCATTAGTTGAACATATTAACCTTATTTTATTTTATTTAAACTAGATATTTTTAAGGGATGGGGGAAAAAGACATGAGGAAGTGAAAGTTTCAGTTCTTTTTTCTCTTCATTGTTTATACAGAAAAGCACATCTACATTTAAAAAGTCTACTTTTACAGATGCTTATGCATCCGTCAAATCTTGCTAAAAAGACATCGGCAGTCCATAATTCAGATAAGTAGCGTTGGGTATTATTCACTGTACACATTACATGCAAAGATTTTAACAATGCATATACTCAAGGTTTTAATTTTTCTTTTAACTTCAACATTTAATACTTTTTTTTTCTTCTTCTTTTCATCTGCTTCAGGCTTAATTGTTTATTTTTTTTCTTGCCATAGAAAACAATAGACAAAAAAAAAAATTTAGGTGACACTTGTCAGCTTATTATTCTCTGAAAATTCCATGTAAATTAAGTATGTTTCCTCCCCAGCCAGATCTACCTGTAAATGGACTTCCCATGCATTAGCACTACACAGTGGTGGGCCACATTTAAGCTTCAGCCACTGCACTTCCTCCTGCCTCATCTTTCCTTGACTGCTGCAGGTATTTTCCATAGACCCAGGGCAGGAAGAAAAGTTACCCTTGTCTACGTTTTTTCTGGGCGCTGGGCTGGCCCATAGGCAATGAGATATAGCGAAATTCAGAGCAGTAAGAAGCAGGAGAGAGAAGAGAAAATTATTAAGGTGCTGGTTTGAGAATTGAGAGTATGTAAACAAACTAACGCCATCTGGACCCAGGAGCTAAACCAGAAAAATTGGAAATAGCAAAATGGAAGTGATTCCTTTTTTTTGTTTGTTTTTTTTTTCTTTTTCTTTTCTACTCCTATTTGGATAGAGCAAGCTGTCCAACTCTAAATGTTATGGGAACATTATTGGAATGTTATTCCTTCCAATGTCATTGGAAAGTAGAAAATGAGCAACAAGGCAGGAGTGGCACAGTTACCAAAAGACAACAAAGCAAAACCTTGATGAAGATGATGACAATTTTCTGGACAACCATGCCACTAACATGAAAATAAGGTAAAAAGGTAGATATAAAAGCAAATGAACTGAAACCACAGGGGCACGAGTAACAGAGAGTTTATTTTAATTAGGGCTGATTCCCTTCTAGAATCAAACTTCATACCAATAGGTGCACAGTCATCCTTTGTGGAAAAGAAAAAAGGAAATTGTGCATGTGAATTCCTGCAAGGGAGAGAATGATCCCTGCTTCATGACCAATTACTTTATTATCTCCTGTAATGATTGTGTGTGGTTGTCTAGGTTAAACTTGTCCACCTGCAAAGTTAAGCATTGCAAAACCAGAAATTGCTGGCATTTAGACATTTCTGTACAAACCCAGTTTAGCTGCTTGTGTTTGACTGCATGAAGATGCCATCAAGTGCATGCTCCATGGTTTTGTAACTTATCATTAAGAGGGAAACAGGATATAGTCTTACAAAGTCCTTAGCAATATAGAAGAAAGAGGGCAAAAAGTCTTTTCTCTTTTTTTTTTCCTCTTTCTTTTTTTTAGTGGAAACTTGTTACCATGCAAAAATCAGCCTTTTTAAAATTATTTTTTAGAAAGATGCTAAAATTGCAGAATAAGCAATTTAGGGATAACTAAAGTTTTCAAATGTCCCTTGTGATAACAGGTTCAGTACAAAAAGCAATTGTATTTGGTTTATATACCAGCAACTGGAAGACAGAAAAAAAAGAAAGTGAATCAAGGACATGAAATTTGCTGATGATATGTAACTGAG
>PTEX01000136.1:91008-107376 GCA_003342815.1 Eudromia elegans
GAAAGAAAGACAACACAAACCTTGAATGAACAGATATATGTGTTGCAGTTTGAAGCAGGGATGGGGGACAGGAGATATCAAACACTGTGGTAGCTATAGGTCTGACTCTGGCAGTGCCRGATTCATGAACAGTCTGTCGACTGTAGGTCTGATTGCCTTCAAAACAAGTAGTCGAGTTCACAAATAGCCTGATTTATTGAAAAGCAACATTTACAAAGCAGGTTTTGGATGTCAGTACAGGAAATTCTCTACTACAGTGTGGGGGTTTTAGCTAGCTCTGATGTACAAATGTGCAAYCATCACTCACCTCAGAAGATGGGAGRGGGCTCTTGGTGTTGAGCAGTCTCCTCAGGATCTTGAGACTGTAGTCTAACTTGCTTTTGTTATGGATTGATGAAAAAGTCTCTCACTTTCATTTAAGYGTACAGTCAATCCAAAATCCAGAGTACGTGCTCRGTGAGGAGTGGTCGTGCCTCGGGGRRCAGGTAACTTTAGGGATAGGGGTGTGTTTTGGGGTTATAATGAGGTTATAAYGAGCAAAGTTCAAGCAAAGTTCATCYGAAAGGAGTGATTTGCCCCCCTCGCTGGCTCAGCCCCAGACAYGTTATMGCGTATCCCCYWTCGGGCAGCTCCAGTGCGGCTGSTCAGCGGCCYCGCRCAGGGAGGGCAGCAGAGTTTGGCCGCGGGGTCTTCACTCCACTCCAGCCTCCRTTACTCCCCTGTGCAGCTGYGAGGAGGGCAGGTTGTGCTGCCCGGGGAGCCGTGGAGGAGCAGAGTCCGTGTGAACCARACCATCCTGGAGGTGGCARCTGTGTCTCACCCCAAGCAAGCTTCTGTAAYGCCMAACTTCTGCTGGGCTCTAGTGTTTCTCAAAGTTCCCTCTTTTCAAGCAATTCTCCCACAGTTTATATGGTTGATGCCGTTTCAAATGGAATGGAGAATGGGAACAGCAGAATTTGAAACCATTCAAAGATGGTAGTTAACCACAGTAGATAACACAAGGAATAAAAATACAGAGGCATTAAAGAGCTGAGAGAAATTTCGATAACTTTTTTTTTTTTTTCTTTGTGGCAAGCACCAAGGTTCACTGTGGTTTCCTAACCTGCACTGACTTATGGCTTCAACACGAGTCAGCTGCAAGATACCAGGTTTGATCTGACTGTTTCTCATTCTCAGCTCACTCAGAACCGAAATTCAGAGTGAATGTAGGAGAGGGAAAACACCATGTGAGCCCCAACTCACAAAATAGATTGCATGCTTCTGCAAACTGAAACTCCTCTGGATTCTCTTCTTTTTTATTTCACATCTCTTTTACTAAATTTTCCATTTCTCATATCTCTTTTGTTCCTGTTGTTCTGGGGGTTTTTTGTTCGTTTTTCTTTGTTTTTTTGGGTTTTTTTTTTGAAGTGGGGAAGGGGCATATATTGACATATATAAAAGAACATATGATAGAGCTAAGATAGATACAGGACCTTTAAAGGTTTTCTAAGGCTATCTTTTTGACTATAAAAAAGTCATCTTTTTGACTATAGACAACTGTGCCATACTTCTCTGGAAAGATAAGGATGTGTCTCCACTTTGCATACAGAAGTCTAACAGGTAAAAGGATTTATCCAGGTTTCTCTCCCATATCTGCACACATATGCACAGAGAAGCAGCAATATAGAAATACTTCAACTTCAGAGACCGGACTGTATTTCCCTCCCTTACAAACCAGGTGCCCAAATACTGGACACTATAATTGAGATCCTTCATGACGTGTATTGAACTCAAGTCTTTTATATCTGTCACAGAAGTCAGGGATCACACAGGGTGGCTACCTCCAGCGTTTATTACATGTTGACACAGGAATTTGAGCGGAGGTCTCCTGAAGATTAAATGAGTCACTGCAATCACTGCAGCAAGCTTAATAGCAAAATACAGCTAAATTCTGTAGAATAAGRCAGTTTACATAAAAGTATGCTGTACAGAAAGAACAACTGGTCCCAACAGTGAGAATTTCTTACATAAATATAATAATAAGTTTGTCTATAAATATTTAATCAAAGTTGTCTTTCACTGAACTTAAAGTTTATCATATATATATATATATACACATACATATATATTGTTGTTGCATCATATTTCCTACTTGTCCTAGTCTTTTAGGGCACCATCATCTCAAATCACCTTATAGAAGATGGCAGTTTCATTATTTCATTTTATAGGATAACTGAGGAAGACATGAGGGATAAAATTTGCAGACTGCAGACATTACTCAAATCTTGCAAGTTCCACTTTAGACCTTTTTCTTTTAAAGAACAATCTAAAGTGTCAGGTCCTAAGTTTTCCACAGATTTATTGATAATTTAATCTATCAATTCTATGCTTTTTTATTATTATTTATTTATTTCATGGTAGTGTATATACAGTATGGATCAATCTCATTTTGCTTTCTGAAGGAATAAGACAGAACAGCTGAAAGGGATGAGACATCAGGTTAAAAAGAGCAATCATTTCTCTAGGTGATTTCTTTTCTTTATGAAGTCCAGSTCATCACTTCTCCATCTCTTGCTCATCTTTAATTTACAGAAACAAAATCTTGCGGATGCTTTGTTTGAAATATGCTGCTTTATTCTATGAAGMAGATATGTGCTTTCACTTGACACAGTAGGATCACCAATAATCTGTGCAGGAAAAAATAAAACCCCTTTGGCAATAATCAGTGGTCATACAAAATTTGACAAGAACAGCAGAATTGCTGTCACTCCTGAGAAGACATTCTTAGTATGGTCAATTGTATTAATAGCTAAGAAAGAAAGAAAAACAAGGCGAAAACAGGTCTAAGTGAGGAGAGCTGTAGGGAAAAACAAAAACAATCAAACAACAAAAAAAAAGACATGATGTAAGACACAGTTGTGGCATTACAATGTTTTACCCCAATGTTTTCTTATTCTTCCTTACAACCTGAAACTCAGCATTGCTCTGAACTGCTCTGAACATTTAACCAGAGCAGCTTAACTTTTGAAATTAAGATAGATCAACAGATCAAGAGACAGACATGATAAAGGCCATTTGAGACTTCAGATATAGTATAGTCGTGTAAGTAGCTTACAACTTAGAAATTGGCAGATATTAGAAAAAAATGTTGTGAATTTCTAATTCATAAGTATGACCACTATCCATTTTTTCTCTGTTGTAAACACATTTCAATGTGCTGTGTCACTTATTCAGAGTTCCCAAGAGATAGATTGCCCATTTATTGTGAATGTCACTGTAAGTTTAATTGGTATAATCATATCATATCATATGGGCAGCAATTCTATCAAAAACTTTGTGAGACATTTAGATGGACTTTTAAGGAAAAAAATGGATATTTAATCCATTCAGATATTATCAAACACTGTTAATCATTAATTTAGAGCTCACAGATCTCATGGAGAGTTTACATGCATCCAAATGTGACAGTGCTGCCATTACTATAGCCAGTGTTCACACATGCTGTGGGATAGTGTCTTCTTTGAGGTCTTATCTTGCAAATAGAAACATAGAGAATGAAAAAAATKATATGTCAAGATCACTAGCAGGCCAGTCAATGATACATCTATGAATGTAACGGCAGACAACATTGTTTCACTCTCTTAGGGTGATGCATATACTAAACTAAGCTTCATCTCTTGGTCTTGCATCAGAAACTTTACTAGGGATGCCCAGATCTAGACGAATAGAAGAAAGGAGAAAAGAAACTTTCTACTATCTCATACGTGCAACCCAAAAGAAACCTGCATTTCTGGATGTGCAAACTCATTCTCAAAGGTTTCCAGGTTTCCACTGCAATTTCCATTGCTGTCAGTTTATWTTTGTGGGGTGTTGTGGTGGTCATCTGTGTACATCATGCCACTAAATGCATGAGAATCTGTTGGTCATTTTATCTCAGCACTTACATTATCAAATATGGGTTATGCCATAAAGATCTGTCTTGAATATGTAGAACCTGATTACTCTTAAAGGTGGAAAATGATTGCCTACCACCAGATATCCATATGTCTATGCTTGATTATGGGGAAAAAAAATGCATCAAACAAAAACTAGTATCATTGCCTCTGATTAAGTCATTATTAACCAAAGGGTAATATAGGCTTGTAGCTTGAAAAGAAAATACTCTGGCACTCATTGCCGTTGACTTTCAAAAGCRTGCAAACTAAGGTTTTAAAATCTGTCTTTGAAGAGAAAATTAGTTATTTCCCATCAGAGCTCTGGGAAACTGTTTGCTTCTGACTTGTGGCTTTTTTTTTTTTTTGGGGGGGGGTAGAAAATGATCTTTTTATTTAAATAACATTCTTCAGCAAAATATTGAGGGGGAGGGTTTTTTTAAATGTGACTATCTAGCCCTAAAAAAGCCCCTAACATTTTATCTCTCTCCCTGAAGARGAAATCACAACTGGCTTTTTTGGCAGCCAAAGCCTCTCCAAATTATTTTCCTTATCAATTTTTGAAGTTCTCTGTATCTCAACAGAAGCTGTAAAAATCCGATTAAATTGCWGAGAGTGAAAAAATACATTTATTTATTTGTATTTTGTCTCCAACTGCATTATTTTATTAGGAAGTGAAAACAGAATGAACTTGTATTTCCTTTTTAAAAGGACAGGAAAGCTGGCAGTAAAGCCATCTGTAGAGGAAAAAAAAAATATATATATATAAGAAAATCTTCAATTAACTACAATATCTTCATTCTGAAAAGCTTTTAGGTCCCAATGYAATTTATCTGCAACTTTAAGCCAAAGGACCCTTCTATTCCCTGAATACTCACTCAGGCTATCACTTAGAACTGATTTAACACAAACCACAAGAAGAACTTTACTGCTTAAATATTTAACTTTCCATTCAAATGTGAAACAGCACAGTAGAAATTGGTTCACAGTTTCTGACACAGAGTCCCTAACAGGAGAAAAGTAAGGACATGTAAGAGCAGAAGTCAGAAAGTCCAAGGCACAAAATGAGGTGCTATTAGCTAAGGATGTAAAATGGATCAAGCAAAAGTTTTCAGTGTCTAAGAAATGAAGGGTGGACAAAAGGAAGTGTTAAGGCTGCTACTTCGAGGAAGAAGAAGCAGATAACAGATGATAAGGAGAAGGCTGAAATGTGTAATAGGTRTATTGCTCCAGCTTCCACTGTGGGTAACAAGGTACCTAATGCTCTGATAGTTAACAAGAGAAGAAAGAGGTCACAAGACAGAATTAGGATAGGACAGGTTAAAGAATACAGACATAACCTGAACATAGTCAAATCAGCAAGGCCCGATGAAATTTAATCTACCCTGTTAAAGTGGCTGCCAGAAGAAATATAAGGGAACCTTAGCAATTATTTCTGAGAACTCATGGAGAAGGTCCAAGCACACTTGGAAAGGGCACTGATAGTCTGGGATTTGAAAGAAGGGTATCGATGAAACTGCAGGCCAGCAAATTCATCTTCCATGGTTGCTCAGCTGCCAGAACAATGGTTTTAAAGTTGATTAGAAAACACTTGACAACCAGTGCCAATTGAATTTCATAGGTTTCCACAGATTTTAACGTGTGTCAAATCAGGACCCTATCACCTACCAAAGTCCAACTTTTTAAATGGCTTTGAATTAATTAGCATTCAACTCAAAAGGTAACAGAACTGTCCTGTCCCACCATGCCCCTCTACACCCGGAAAAAAAAAAAAAAAAAAAAAAAAAAAGAGAAAAAAAAAAAAAAAAAAGAAAAACTTATTTTTCCTTATTTTTCCTTATTCAAAAGACAAGGGAGAACAAATCCCTGGTGATCTGGGGCACTCAAGACCTGAACTGGTGATTGCTGACGTTACAGGGAATCTTTCTGTTGATGTCTACAAGCTTTGGATCAGTGTGTCTCAAGGAGTGCTCTGAATGAGAATGAGAAGGGGATTAGGCATGCAAACAGAAGCTGAAATGCTCTACTCTATTTTCATAGGTCCAGCAGAGAGGATTACTGAAAGCAAAGAAAAAGTATGAATACACTGATTTGGGGGGTTTAATAACTTAAAGCTCAGTGCATARCATAAATATATATTTTAATTTCCTTTTGGTGTAAGCCAGACAATACAGAAAGAAGCAGATAGTTTAACAGGTGATGGCTTCAATCACATCTTAAACAGGATTGCACTTGCTGTTCTCATAGTGAATCTAAATSACAGAGAAAAAGATCCAAAAGAGGTGGTCAGAGAATCTGATTCTAGCTACACTTAAATGRCTTTTACATAGTTTGTGAAAATTACTCTCAAATGAAAATATCTAGTCTACACTATTACAAGCACTTRCATACACCCATCTAGCTATCATTTGTCATTTGCCCTCACAAACACCTGTATATGCCCAGAGAGTCAATTCCTAGGCCTAAAAGCCTGGAACTTGCAGTCAGGGTTCATACGGTTGATGGGGACCAGACTGAGGTCTGATTCTTTAGATAGAAACTTAGAGAACAGAAAGCATTGACTTTCTCTAGAGGCAGCACAGATGTCCCAAGGATCTCAGTTGCAAGGAAAATATGCTAGAATTTTGATAGACAAAGGAATGTCATGAAATCAATGAMATTGGGTGGTTTCTTTTAGGGATAAATGGGAAGATGATGCATTAGCTACATGATGCAAAAATGAGTACAGGGACTCTGTGGTACAGAGGAGTATAGCAATGACTTATCAGGAGCGTACAAAGAGAACAATATTTTCAGTGAAACACCATTCTTTGTATTACCATAATCCTTGAACAATCAAAAATTTTTTCACATGGTAGAATATGTACTTGAAATAGGCTGAGGAAGAAAAACATGGCCACTTAATCRCATACGTAAAGCTTTGTAAGATCAAGGCTTCAGTTACCTTATTATGAGCATATAAGAGCTAATGAAAAGAAAGTGATGTAGTTAAATCTATCTGCATATTTTGAAACCTTTTGGACAGTCACTGCCACTTGCCATCATACTTATTTGAATGGCATTTATTCAGTTTTCATGAACATTAAGTCCAACTTGTCAGACTTGATGAGCGTATGCAGATTGACTGCAGTAACTTACCTCTGGAACTTGCCAACATTGGCAAGTTTCTTTTTCTCTCTTTCTGCCTCCATCTATTTTCTACAAAACTGACACCATGCTGGACTACTGTGCTCCATTCTAGGTATTGTATTTCAAAAAGGAAGAGCAAAAGAATCATAAAATGTACTGGAAAATAATGCTGCCAGTTTGAGGAGAGGTTAACAGAGCTGGACATGTTCATTCTGGCAAAAAGAAGATTGAGAGGAGACATAAAATATCTGCCTACAAATATGTAAAAGACCATTTTAAAAGGAGGCAGAATGAATTATTCTCACTGGTCCATGAGGAGCAAGAGGTAACAGGCTTATGTTACAGCAAGAAATACATTTTCAATATCAAGCTTGCTGAAAAATAGAAAATGTGTTTGCAAGTATGTTTACTGAATCTGAGCTGGCATTATTTATCCCTTTTGTTTGGTTTAGTACAAGCATTCTGACAATCATTTCCTCTATATACATGTTAACAAAGAGGGCAAYTATACAAAGGAGCCCAGAATGCACTCGAAAAGTATGATAAAGKATGTGCTGCAAAGCATGCTGCCTGGGCGATAGGAAGGTATGCATTTGCCTTCAATTTCAGAAATATTTATGTTGAATCTTTGATGCAAGTTCTTCCTCAAAACACGTCATGTCTTATTTGAAATGTTCAATACTATTAAAACATGCTTCCTTCGCACGCCGAGGTTCAAACTAGCTTCTCTGCCAACAGGTTTCTTCTGTCATAAGCCCATGCTTAAGGTTAAACATGCGAGTCATCTCTCTGAAGGCACACAACTCACAGGACCAATTTCTGATCATATTTGCTACTTTGAAAAGCATTTAACTTTGATGGGATCGGTCCTGATTTACATTGTACAAATCTCCGCATTAGGCCTGAATTTACTGGCAATTTTGAGAATGTCTCCTGATGGGAATAGCCCAGCACAGCTTCACTGAGGCAGAGGGAACATCGATGGAGCATCTGCCCTGGGAACACATCCCTCACCGCCACTGCTATGCCACACCTTGACATATATCTACTAGTSATCCATAAAGCGGTCAGCTTCTCTCCTTTCTCTCCTTTGGCAGTAGTGATAGGCTATTATTATTTTAACAACCAGCAAAATGCCACTAACTCCGGGGTGGAACACGGCAGCTGTTTCACAGTGGGCAGCAATGAAGCACATCGTCAAAGGGGAGGAAGCGAAGAGGAATATTGCACGCAACTGAAGCTGAAGGGAGCATTTTAAGTAGCTAGAATGTAATTATTCAATCTGGAATCGAGCCAGATCATCTGGCTAACTCCCCTGCTCTTGCAGAGAGGGGGGAAAGAGGGAAAAAAAAGACCATAGTTTTCTAATGACCAAAATGGTCAAGCCCTTGGTTTTACATCCCATCCATCTGCAAGTATTGTGGTTGCACTTAGCTATTCTCATTCAGAACCACTTAAAAGGTGAGCTCCTATATAATTGGAATTTTAAAGGAGTTCATGTTGTGTTTATGGAGCAATCACTACTAAATGATTTCATTTAAATTTTTCATAAGCTACACTTTATGAAAAATTAAAAGAAATAGACTCTTCAGAAGCCTTGCTAAGAAAAAGTCTCTTAAAGGAATATACATACCATCTAGTCACACATATTTTCAAATGCTAGGTTAACTGCTTACAGATAAACAGAGGGTGGCGTTAATGGAAAAAGAAAGAAGCAGGCACTTTTTGCTTACTAAGCCAGTGGCTTGTGTTTGACTAAAATGTGAGAGATGTGGACTCCAGCTGGAGTAAAGAGATTCAAGACAGTATTTCCTGTCTTCAAAATGATATTCTGGATGAGAAACTCCAGGTCAGTGTGAGGAGAAATGTTACGGTATCCCTCCAGGAGACACAGGATTACTGCTCAGATRGAACTGTAAGATACACAGCACCAAAGAGAGCTTGAGCAAGCAGACATGGTCCTATCGATCAGGAAAAAGATGACATATCTAGCTGTGGGACCTGCAGTCAAATCCTTGCCCAGCTGCAATATGTGCAGCAACACCACCAGGTCTC
This sequence comes from Eudromia elegans, assembly GCA_003342815.1. Lineage (NCBI taxonomy): Eukaryota > Metazoa > Chordata > Aves > Tinamiformes > Tinamidae > Eudromia > Eudromia elegans. The sequence continues at coordinate 100,104 of PTEX01000136.1, forward strand.
TGCTGCAAAGTTGGTCTTTTATAGGAAATTTAGGAGTTGACACTGTGATTCTCTGAAGTTCTAGTCTTGTACAGGATGCAAAACTAAATCATTTGTACAGCATTTGGGCAGTACTATCTCTGGGCATAAGCAGTTCTGGACCTTTTAGTTCAGTTAATGTCTGCAGTCTGGGATATCTAAGCTGCTGCTCAGTGAGATTTTATGAATTGATGTGCAGTAAACTCCATTTAAAGTGAAATATAAGCGCTTAAAATGCTTTCAGTGTCTAATCCATATGGCCTTGGTTATGTAAGCTAAACTGCATATTCCAAGAACCTACAGGAGAATTATAGAGCTATCAAAAGATGTATTCTCCTGTTGTTTAACATAAATTTTCATGTTTTACAGCCAAGCTTCTATTTTGGTTTCTAGGGGATCCATTAAGGAAGAGCAGAACCAAAACTCTCAGAGTATCTGGATATATGAAATAAATGTGTAAAAAAAATTCTCAAAAACTGATCAAGCAAGCACCAATCACTGAAAAAAAGTTTGTTCTGGGAGAAACTCTGTAAAATGAAAAAAAAAAAAAAAAGAATGATGTGTCTCATTAAAATGAATCTAGGTTGATTTACAGTAGCTGTAATCAAGGGTTACCCGACCTTATAAGCTGTGCTATTCCATTTATAATAAATCTCAGCAGTTAAAAATAGATGAGCTTAGGACAGATAATAAAAGGAACAGTTTTAGAAAGTTACATGATTATTACAGAAAGGTTTCACCATGCCATCTGTCGACAGCAACCATGGTAGTGCCCATGGTGAGGTAGAGAGATGCCACTTGAAGGTGTTTCATGTAGTTAAACTTCTATACTTGCTTTTCAACCAGAAAAAGCTTGCTCCAGCTTACTGTCCTGACACATGAACTGAGACAGAGCTTCAACTTCTTCGCTGGGAAAAGGTCCATTTCAGGTGAGAAGTCTGCCTTTGTAGGAAGGCTACAGCACATATGCTACAAAACCTTTCCTTGGTATCCATTGATTTTTGATAAAGAGAATAGAAAACAGAGGGATCATTTTTTCTTTCAATATTAGCGTTTCTCAGCAGATACTCATACGCAACAAGGGATTTTAAAAGTGTATCTGGATGAATGATAAAAAGAAGGAAAGCCTAGGTATGGATGAATAATAACACTCTTTGTCCCATGCAGGTTCACAAGAGGATCCCATAACCATTCTGGGGAATAATCACCGAATGTTATCCCTTCCCTTCCCTTCCCTTCCCTTCCCTTCCCTTCCYCTYCCACCAAAATGTAATAAATAGGTGAATCAGAAGCTTTTGAATCATGATGAAGGCATTTCAAACACCAATAATATATTGACATTTCTTTAAAAATAACATATACTTTAAAAAAGCATATACATTTAAATTACTTTTTAAAGATATATAGTAGAGCTTTTGGTCCTACATGTTCAAAGAGCTTCGTCCATCAAGGAAGCACTAGTTTATGATATATTTCAAGGAACTGGGCCATACAGTGAGCATGGGCAACATTTAAAAATCAGTGGTATTTGCTTAGTGGATCCTGTAAATCAAAGAGTAATAGGGACGGTGGCTACTGCATAAACAAAAGCCTGGCAAAACCGCTCTCCTCTTTGGATTCTTTGTCCAAATAGATCTACACAAGATGTTCATCATGTTTACACACACGCACACACAGAGGCATAAAAAACTATTTGCTGAATTCACCAATTTACATGCAAAGGTTTTTGTCAGTTCCCTACTATTTCCTCATTAATTTAATTGGTCAGTAGTTATCTGAGCTTCCAGCAGAAAGTAAAGTAGCTTAAAAAACCTCAACCGTTTGTATTTTAAGAGACATTTTTTATTATTTAGAATATTGCAACTTTTATTTGATGAAAGTTACTATTAACATATTTTCATAATCTTCTCAGCCTAGCAACAGCAGGAGTAAAAGGTGTGAGGGGCATGCAATATTCATGAAATTAAGGAGAGTTGAGATGAAAGGGAGTTCCATTAGGGAGACCAAGTGTGACAATATGACACATATTTGCATATTTTACACTTTAAATCTTTTCAGCACATCCAAGTTGATATATGGATGTAAACATGCATTGCCAGTTTTAGCATATTATAAGCCCTCAAGACTTTGCATGCATTTTAATATGTTTCATTATTGCTGTAGATTTTAATTTCGAAACTGCACAGCTTTGATGGAAGAAAGCTGCAAGTCAAAGCATCTGGCCTCTGCTTCAGGCAAGCACAGCCTTTTCCTTGAATACTTTTTGTAGAAGCGAGTCTACTTATTTGTGCATGTGCTGGAGTTTTGTGTGTGTACATGCAAGGGGTGACAAACATGATAGACACTTTCTTTGATATGCTTACTACTGAAGTGTTATGTGAAATGTCCTAGGAAAAAGAGAAGGAAAGAGAAAGAAAGGAAAGGGAAAGGGAAAAGGAAAGGGAAAGGGAAAGGGAAAGGGAAAGGGAAAGGGAAAGGGAAAGGGAAAGGGAAAGGGAAAGGGAAAGGGAAGGGCAACCACATTCTTTAGCTAACTTGACATGCCAAGCTAGCCATTTTTTTTTTCCTGCTGCTGTTTTATTTTATTTTATTTGAATTGGATGATCTGTAGAGGTCCCTTCCAACCTCAACCATTCTGCGATTCTCTATTCTGTGATTTCCTTAGGATTATTAAATTAGGTATAAACAGAAAAAAGAAGGAGACAGACAAAGAATGAGAGTTGTAACAGTGGAAGACCTTRATACATACTTATTATTACATTTGCACCCTCATAGAGGTGTTGCAAGGGTTAACAAATTAAAGATTGCAAAAGTCCTTGGATGAAAAGGCTGTAGAAGTGGAAATTACTGTTACTGCTATAATCAGCACATCATGACAGACAGGATGTGATCTCCTCTCATCTGCTTGTGGGTGGCAGATTCTGACCTACCTTCACTGAAGTTACTGTGGTTCATGATGAGAAATGTGTATATAGTGTGGTTTTTTTTTTTTCTTGTGTTTTTTTCCTATGGTGTACAGAAGATGCATTGGTGGCATTGGTCTGAAGTGTTTTCAAATGTATTTTGTTTTGATCGATTTTATTTTCCAGAACATGTTACCCCAGAAGTAAAGTAGTGATTGCTAAGGCAGTGAACTGGCAAGGCAGTCTAACTGGCAGGCTGGGTTTTAATCATTGTATAGGAGCATCCATAGCCACAAACATTTCTCAGAGTAGTGRTACTTCACATATTGTTTTATTTTAGTATTGCTAGCTTGCCCTCTTTTTGGTTTTCCCTACGCATATTTCATGTCTTCTCATTAAGTATACCATAAAGCATTAAGAGATATCTTTTGTTGCTACTCATGCAACAGGAAGCATGCGCAGAAGACATTTCCAAGCCTTTCCTATCTCAAAGATATTTGCTAAAATAGCAAAAAAGCCACACATATATTTGCCRCTCAGGAAAAAGCTTCAATACATGGCTTGGTCCTTCTAAAAGGGAGCTCTTTGCAAAATCTAAGTAATAATCACATTTTAATAGTAGCTCTAAAGTCAGGCTCAGCATACAGTTGTACATATATACCTTTGTAGAAAGTCTGAATTACATATCCAAATCTTACCYAGGCAAAATGGCCTAATTTATAATTATTATTATTATTACTACTGTTACTGCATTATTCAGCTCTTATTGTAGGTATAARTCTGGAAAACTAACTTTGAAACTTGGATCCAATTCTGCCTGTTTTTTACAAACTATCTCTATACAATTTTGAACACATATMATGATAATTTTTGTATAAACATAGGAAAGATATATGACTTGTGCATGTGGATATAACTAAAATTGGAAGCTACTGTGATTTGTATCAGATAAAGAATTTGGTCTAGTAACGAAAGGTTGCCCTCCTTGCAGAAAATGTGGCCAGAACGGGAAAGGCAAGGTGAAAACTCACGCAGAAATGGCTGTCCTTATTCACAATAGAGATCAACGTGCTCTTGTTTGCATGGGTACCGAAGAATAAATCTCTTTTTTGAGCTTTCCAAGACAATCCCATTGAAGTTCAAGAATCTCCAGGGCCTTGGGTGCCTTGGATTAGTCACTGCTCTTTTCTCTTTGGGACCGGTCCAGTTCAGCCATGGGCTGAGGGAACAAACATAAACAGCCAGGTTCCTGTTTGTGTGCACACATACACAWGCATGTGGTGTACACAATACATGGCTGTAATTTTTACTGCTCCGTGCTCAGGTGCATCTAGCCACCTACATATATATTATTTATAGGGAGAGAGAAAGAATGAGTAGAAGGTACCAAACCCACAACATTCCTTATCTTGGGTAATTTTCGTATGCTTGATAGACAAATTCATTTCTCTCTGGGAACAACTGTTAAAATGCTGTGGTGGTTCAAGAAGATATCTGAGGACAATCTGAAATACAGATAAATTATARTTTCTTCTCCCATTCACAACAATGCATTTGTTGTTTAACTTTGCAAGACAGATTCTGCTAACAGGAATATGTTTTACTCACTGTTATCACCTATAGGCAAACTGATTCAGGTCTTTCCTTTCAGTACTTCTGCCTTTTTTCTTTCTGAGAATATAATTTAAACTTTAAACAAACATTCTTCTCATAATTATAAAATATGCATTGATTAATGAGTGTTAATTTTGTGATTAATAATAATCAGTAATAAAAATAGTATTTACTACTACAAAGCCTTAAAGTAGAATTAAATCACCTAAGTCTTTTCTGAGTATAAGAAAAGTAAGAGAATAGGAATTCATTCTGATTAAAATATAATAATCATATAATGATATAATAATCGTACTATGTCAAATTAATCTASTTTTCAGAGAGAATAGAATTTCACAACATTCACCACTCTTCTCTCTCCTTTGAGAAGCTGTTCATGTATTTAAGAACATATATGTAAGTACATATAAATATATACGAATAATTTCCCTAATTAATTGTAACCATGTGTTGAAGGCAAAACATGAACATTTGCAAATTGTCATATGCTCACATTTGGTATTTGTTTTCAATTGGATTTTATAGTTCCTGAGTTCTTTTATAGATTTGGTCTTATAGAGAATAATTTGCATTTTTCTTTTCATAAAAGATTTTGAATCTAACAGAATGGAAATTCTATTTGACTTGTTATTGGAAATAATAATTTTTCCCCTACACCACAGATATGGACAAGGAACTATACAATTAGCCGTCTTTACCTGGTGGGTATGGTCCACTCTCCAGCTATTGACATGGCATCCACACTCATCTGAGATGCAGATTACTGACTCTTTTGAAATGCATGATCGTCCTGCCACCAGCTGTTCATCAATATCTTTGCATTGGAGGTCTGCAATATGAGCTCCAGGAGGTCAGCAAACAGGTACATTAAAGATCTTGTTGCTCTAATATTGGCATAGGACGTAGTTACAAGATCCAGCTGGGGAATGGATGTCATGTCAGTGACTGGAGTAATGCTTAGCTGTACATCCTGTAATATTACTGAGATAAAGTTGTTTGTTTGTTTGTTTGTTTGTTTTCCTAGCCTTTCTTCTTTTTTAAAAAATATTGATGTGAAAAGGAAAAAAACACAAAACAGAAGTGCTAAGAACCAGATTATTTGGACAACAGGGAAATTTTTACTTCATGTTTCTCTCTGCCTCTTATTTTTTTCTTCTAAATATTTCATCTCTTAATGATATTCCATCTCATTTTGGCATATTCTGCATAATCAATATTTTACATTTTAAAMTCTGTATGTGACTTCAAGCATTTGGTTTATTGGACCAGAATTTTAACACAACTTGCTCAAGGCGTTAAAACATGCCACTGTCTTCTGAAAAGCTAACAAATCATCAAATAATATCTAAAAGACATCAGAACTTCTCTATTCTGYTTTTTTAATCATCTTTCTAAATCCAGTTGCCACTTCTCTAAGAAATCATAAGGCTCGGTTCTCTTTAGTGTAAAAAGGATTGAGAGAGAAAAAAACAGGTAGTATTAGCATGTCCATGAGCATATGTGTGTATAAGTTCATGTGTGTGTGAGAGCAGGAGGAAAAGGGAGGGAGCAGGAGCGAGGGACAGAGAGAGATTTAATGAAAAATTTGGATTACAACAATGTTCCTCAATAATAAGTCCAGGCCGCAAAGCAAATTACATTYCTTTTCCAACGCTGAGAAGCTTAGTATTAGATCTGACACTTTAAAATATGCCCGCCTGGCTGTGCCACATCCAAGCTGCCAGCTTTTGAAACAGCTTCAAAGCCAAAGCAGGACATGTGATTTAAAGAAAGCAGCCTAATTTCTGAGCTGAGGCTCAGTAAAGCATGTAGACAAAATCCTGGAAATGAAAATGGGCTAGGGGCTTAAGTAAATACACCCTGTCCCTCTCCTTCCCTGCCCTCTGACACATACTCTTCACAGTAAATATAACTTGGATTTTCCCGTCCCTTCYGGGGAGGCAAAATCTGCCTGGCTGGGCTGGAAGAGCAAAGACACCTCGACAAAGATCCACAGGGTAGGCAGAAATAACATGACAGAGGGGTTTGCATCTCCCTTTCTCTCCTCTGGTATATGAGGTTAATTGACCTGATCTCAGCAAATCAACAGTCAAGCAGCAGGGAAATCTGTAACATCGGGAAGGTCAAATACTTTCTATTTAGCATTGAGGGAGGGGAAAAATATTTATTTATCCCAGTGCCTAAGGGCTAGGAGCACATCCTAAAAAGGGTAATGCTTGGCATGGCAATGACTGCCTTTGCCCTGCCCCAGGAAAGGCATTCTCACTGCTGGGGCTAAGCTTGCTGATTCAGAGTGGGATCTGAAAACTTTCAGACAGCTGGGTTGGTATTCATAGCACCCAGGATGCTCAGCATCCACACAGCAGAAACACCTTTTAAACTATTTTTTCTCCCAGACAGAAGCATTTATTTCTTAGATGGTACTTTTGGAMAATCAGTAAGTTCTTTTAAGACCATGCTTCTGAATCTGGACATCGGTCACTTTTTATTGCTTGCTGAGATCCAAATCCTCTGTACAATTTTTGAAAGGCTGTGATGTGACAAGAAAGTCCTGGACCTAGCACTTCCAGTTGGGATTCAGCAGAAACATACCATCCAAAATAATTTTATGTCATTATATGTCTTTTCCAGGCTCCTCCTGCAAAGCATCTTGCATTATTCTCCAGTGCAGATGCTAAATGTGATGCATTACAAATTATTAACTCTTTTGTTATATTATTTTATTACATATAATATTG
>PTEX01000136.1:107613-119738 GCA_003342815.1 Eudromia elegans
TTGGCCCAGTTGATGAATTCTAATTTCTATGAGATTTAAATGACCAGTCACACAATCTAAACCTGGCTAACTCACTCATTTGGTAAGCATTCCCAAGGTAGGGAGGTATTCAAGAGGAATATTTGTGACATAATTTTGAACAATAATAGAAATTAGAGCTGATTACAAAATAATTGTAAATGAGAAAAGAACAGAATGAAATTCATGAGAATGAGGTTAAGTGCTTTGAACAGTTAGCTTTGTTAACATCATTATGTTCAGACTTCAAAAGGAGGTAATAATGATACATACTGATTCATAACAAACAATTTAAGGTTTCAAATATACTCATTTTAGAAACTGAACAAAATGTGTATGCTCTATTCCACACTGAGTCTGTAGTATATGCAATACAACTGCCATGATGGGAAAAAAAATCACAAAATACTACTAAGAAAGAGTATTAGAGTTTAAACAAGTGCAAGGATCGATTGAAAAGGAAGAYGGTTTTACATACCTGTAATTTATTAGATGGAAATGCATAAATATTTGTTGTGCACACACGATGGTTGTAAAAACTGACAGCACAGACTGGCTGTTTATTGAGTTTGTTTTTGTGCTTCTTTTCTAGATGACGTTGGTGTCATGAAAATAGGAGGCAAGATGCAACAGATCAGATTTTGCCTAGACTGTCTTTTTTTTTTCCTTAGGAAAATTTTACTGTTCTCCTATGCAAAGGTTATTTGGAGGGATTTAGGGGCAAAATTCATTTACTATATGTATAAGAAGATGACTAAGTGTGAGCCAGTTTGAAACTTTGTCTGTGGTCAAAGGAGAGGCAAAAGAAGACACAATATATTTATCTTCTCTATCTTAGCATGGGATGAATCATCTCCAGATGTTACCACTTTCTTTACTACAGTATCAAGAGGCTTACAATGACCAGATCCAAGCTTAGATGTTTAGTTTTTATATGACTAGGCTGAGGTAGATGAATCGCACAGTTGTTATTCCCTAAAATGAGGCTAAAAAGTAAGAGCTGCAACTGGCAGTTTTTGAGAAAAAGTTCAGCAAGGCCATTTTAATCTACATTCACTTAGAAGCTGTTTTTTTTTTTTTTTTTTTATGTTCAAGAAGTCAAACAGCATGAAGCCCACTTAGGCAATCATCAGCCAGTAGGAAAAAATAAGACTTTTATTCATCCTGTAGTATGCCTCGTAGCACCACAGAATCTTCCTTATCCCATAGGRATACACACAACAAAATGTTCAATTTGGTTCCATCTTAGAACATACCTTTCCTAAAGTCCCTCATCTCTAATGCAACTGCATCTCACTGAACTTTGGTATTTTCATTAGGCTCACTTCCGTTATATCTATTTCAGCTTGTTCCAGATTACAGATTTACATAGTGACTTTTCTTGAAGAGAAAAAGTTTTGTGTTTAGCAAGCTCATGTTCTCTAACGGATGAAATTTCTGATCTTGGTTTGCACAAAACAGAAGTAAACAACTTCAAAATGTGCCATTCTTTGCTACAGCTGCACAGTTGTCTTTATTTTTAGCCCATTCCTACAGCAGGCAGATGCCTCTCTATAGGTAATGGTATATGATTGCAAGCAGGTACTGTAATTCTAACAGGAGTGATAAGAGCTGCAAATAGGACCAAAAAAAGAAAGGACCATAGAAGCTTTATGATCCTTCAGCACAGAGGAAATCAAGAATCACCAAATGAAAATTGGTTCAAAAAGCAGGAGAAACAGGAGAGGAAAACTGGCCATCTGCCATGATAATAATGCATTGTATCCTTCACTGAAAGTTCTCTAAATGCTTCAGAGAGGTAAATTAATCAGTCCTCGAGGCATATCCATCTGGTTAGTGACTCTGGCTGGAAGGAAGTGAATTGATGCTTGGGAGGATGAGGAAGCTGTTGAAGAGGTTGTTACAGGAGACCTGAGATGGCCAATATAAATGCTGAAAGACTTTGAGTGTCCTTCTCATTTTGATAGTATGTGCTGCTTTGCATAAAATATGCAGTGTGTATTGCTGGTTTTATTTGTCATGGGAGCCAAGAACCCCCATATCATCGGTGTATTTTCTTGATATAACAGTAGCAATAAGGAGAAACTGAGCCACAGAGAAGGGAAGATGCTTTGCTCAGGAGCACAGAGGTTCTGAAGGTGGACTAAAGCCGTTTGAATACCCTGTTTTCATCACAATATCCACAGGTCTTTCCAAGCTGGACTGGAAAAGCACCAGCAAATCACTACTGGGAGATCTTCCCTCTCACCTCTTTGAATCCTCAAAGTATTATTGTTTATTTGCTTATCCGTGTAATGGAAATGTAATGTGCTAACCTAGATTCAGTGCTGCATAAACTCATATTAGATGGACTATATGTATATATATATTAATGGAGGGTAATTAACCACTAGAACAACTTACTTATGGTTTTGGTAAGTAATGTTGGAAAAGTTTACATCAAAATATTCTAAGAGATATGTTCTAGTTCCAACAGAATTAGTTCAGGGAAGTCCCATGACTTCTGTTATAAGAGAGGTCAGATAAGATGTTCACAATGGTCCCTTCTGGCTTAGTAATCTATGAAACTATGAAGCTATATGAACCTCTTTCAAGAAATAAAGATGATGGTAACTGTCTATAAATACTTGATAACATGAAATTGCTGGAGGAACTATTTAAGGTGGTTAATGATGGTATTATAGGAAATAATGTCCTCAAACTGAAAAGACCAAGGTAGAATATTTAAGAAAGACAGTATTTTCTAGAAGTGAGGTCAATTGCACAGTGGAGTAATTTGCAAAATTGAGCTCTATAAAAAGAGCTGTGCAAGAAGACAGTGAATAAAGCATGTGATTAGTATCTGAAATAAGTCTGTTCTAAAGCTGAGTAATTCAAAACTAAGTAGCTTAGGAAGTCCAACCCTACTTTTCTTTCAAGATTTTATAGAACTTTTTTTTTTTTTTTTTCCTTTTTGAGAGAGAGAGAAAACTGATTAGAAAATGATTTACCAGCCAATACTTTCTCATCTGAACAGGTAATTTCAAAACTTCAGGTAATAATTATTCTGTTTGACATACAACAGCTCCTGCCTGGGAAACTGGTAGTCCGTGAATAAAAGAGCAAGCATTCCTCTTGTAACTGTTTTGTTTTGTCCCTCAGAATATTTCCTTTTTAGGTGGATATTTAGCAACAGTCTAATGTATATCCTTCCATCTCCATACAAGCTGACTCTAAATGTCAAAGTTGTGCATAGAGAAAGGGGTACAGGGCTGACATTGCCTGTAACTGTGGTCATGTTTCCTGCAGTTTCCCTTGGCTTCTTTTGCATATTGAGGTGKTTTGTCAGGGCTTTGCACACAGTCTGTGTCTGAAGGAGCCTCATTACTGGCCTACACAGAGACAAGGGAGGTGGAGAAGGATGACAAGGTTTGCATTAATTGCACAGCTATCTGTTGTTCCGGGGGCCACTCAAGCATATAATAACTTAAGTAGAGTTTCAGTGAGTTGGAAGCTCCTGCTTTTTGTAATGTTTTGGCAAGCTGATTTCTTATTATAGCACAGTTGGTCTTTCTTTTTAAAGTCTTGACAGAAAGCTGTAGGTGGTCACATTGCTTTTGTCCTGTTAGCAATAAATTTTCAACATTCCATTAGCTAGGGAAAAAGTCGACTGGATTTTACTGGATTTTACCATATTTAAGYTATTGATAGAGGTCATCTCGGACATCATGGTTCAGATCTGAATCTATCTGCAAATTCCCTTAATGCACAGGCACAGCAACTGCTACTTTTGTTTTGGTCTGCCAATTAGGGACAGGAAGCTTGGCTCAGTATCCATATCCAGATTCTTCTAAGTCTGGAATATCTCTTGTTCTTGAGCAATAAAAGCCATCATATCCAGATGTTATCCTTCAGTAAATTCAGTGGAATTATCTTAAGAACTGCATTTATTTATTTATTTATTTATTTATTTATTTATTTATTTATTTATTTATTTATTTATTTATTCTGAAGGCCTATCAAGGCATTCTTTTTTCTCAACTTACCTAAAGTTAGGACCTAAGTATATCTATGTTTCTCTTTGGAAAATGTCCTTAATGTTGAAATATGTCTGCAATGTCTGTAGCCTCAGAATGTTTAGAAATTGGTGGACAAAGCAAAGAACCTGGCCAAAAAAAAAAAAAAATCCCACAATAAGCAGTTAAAGATTATAATATAAGATTATATTAAAATAGATGAGAATAGCATCTTTCAAAATAATGATGCCTACAAATTTTATAATGGCAGGGAAAGAATGCCTTCTTATGCAGTGTCACTAGAATGAAAATTCTCCTTTTCTTACTGATTTGGCATTTGCCAGACAGTCATGAGATTAAGTAATTCTTCTGACTATCCACTAAATTTTTCCAATGAATATATGTTTAAATTTTAATTTCCTTTTGCTTTTACTGAGTAATTTTGCAATTGTGCTTTGTCCGTAGGAATATCCAAAGAAAGTAAAATACATGAAAATACCAATGAGGAAATTACCTAATCATGAATGGAAATGGCTGGGCATTAAATATATTGAAAAATTAGTCCATTTCAAAGCCTATACTAAGGCATCCACATTTTTAAATCTTTAGGGCAGTCAGTTATAGCTTTCCTTAAGTGTACTGCTACAAACACTAAACTATAATTTGTATTTAATGTTCTAAGCTATACTTTATGGTTTGGCCACTTTGTCTCAGTCTCTTTTGGCACTAAASAGGTAAAGTCAGATTCTATTTTGGATATGATGGAGCACTCTTATACTGGCCATTCTCCTCACTAAGTGGCCATTTAGCCAGGCTACAATGCAACTGAGAGCAGCCTTCACACACCTCATACAGTAAGTGAGCTATAATACAATCACKATCATGCTCAGAAATATACTGAAGAATGCAAAAAAATAGAGGTTAAGGCATAACTAGTTGTTTAAGTGATGTCTGTACATTTTGTTCTCTTTTATGTCCCTGACATATGTGATCCACAATTAAAAATACATAGCAAAGCATCATGGCCATATTTCAATTGCTGCTATTAACAGTATGAGCTGGTCTTCCATCAAATAGTTTTCCATAGCAGTTAAAAAAAAAAAAACCCACAAAATGATACTTGTAAGATTTAAAACCAGTTGAATATAATTTACATCTTATTAATAAAGAGAAAAAATAAGGATATCCATTACCAAATGTAAAATTAAATGATCATTAAGCTAATTAGCCATTTTGTTGTTCCCATTGAGTTTATTGTTTCAATTGTATATGTATAAATTAACGAAGAGCTTAATTTGGGGAGAAATCAATAAATTCTTCTGTTGTTGTTTTTGTTATTGTGATAATACATACACATATTTAGACCATTCCAATAAGGAAGATGGGGTGAGAATTCATGTTAGGCTTTGCCAGATAAAGACGACACATAAGGTCACATGGACCAAAAATGCAAGCTACATTTTGACTACCTATGACTCATGACCATTTAGTGCAGTCAGATCACGGACCATACTGGCTGGATGTTTTCAGGTTCCAGTGGCGTGATGGCTCTTGCTACCAGGGTCTTTTGCAAAAGGGAATAMATTTGCCTCATGCTTGAAACCTAGGTGTATAGGCAAAGGAAGAAATTGAGGGCATAAGACTAAATGCTACATCATCTTGGTATAACTAGTCTGGTGCAGCTAGATTCTACCTGCTTTTCTGCAAAAKTATTAAAAAGTGTTCTGCCTCCAAAAAGGAAATGCCAAGAGAAGTAGTTATTGCCCCAAAAAGGTCTTTTATTCTTCAGTGGTGCAAGTCATGCTGGTTAACATTTAGGTGTCATGCTGGTGAAACTCATAATCACAGAGACTGAAATTTATCTCATCTGTTTTAGCTGCATAGTCCATATGTTGGTATGTGATTTCACTCAAGATTTCTTTATTTAAAAAAAGAAAAAAAAAAGAAGAAGAAGAAGAAAAAAAAGCACCTAGAGTATGAATGCTCATATATTCTTAATGACTACATTATGATGAGAGGAATCACCCTTAAAATGGTCTATTTTCCTCCAAGGATTATAGAGGATTATTAGGATGATGAGCTTAGATGAAGACATCTGCACAGCAGACATCTGCATCTGAGCAAAGAAAGCATACCCTTAGAGCCTATACATAATACATAGAAATAGGCACATCAGTGCCCAATCCATTTAAAAAAAAAAAAAAAGTTGAAGAGCTTCTCAAATACGACTTGCATTAAATGAGCTAAAAGCAGCATACAGTTTCCTGACATTACTGTGGGTTGTAATAGTGGTACCTGTACCACTCTTCGTCCTATAGGCCTGTTACCTCTGACAATATGGCCCAGCTGTGATAAATTTGCCAGGAAAATTCTTGTTGCTGTACAGTGGAAGGCCCAGAGATGCGCAATGATATGAAGTGTTTGTGTAAGATAACATGAATTTAGATCTTTCAAGCATACAGCTAAACCCTCCCACATGGCAGGACAGGAAAAGGATAAAGTTTCTACTCCTAGTGCMTATCCCAAACTTAGCAAGGCTGTGGGATGGAGGTCAATGAATGCTGACAAGGCCATAGAGAAATTGAGAAGAAAACTAGGACACCTTGAKCTTGCTATTAAAAAGAAAGGTAGGTGTTTTACTTTATGTACCCAAACACAAGATAATAGATGAGTTAGCTAAAAAGTACATAACAATGAGCATATACGGATGTGAGACCATTCTGGACAGCTGAAGTATTTGTTAAAGTATTTGTTCATGTTTGTGTCTAKTTTTCAATTAGCTTTTATTATATATATGAAATATATTTTTTGTTTTATTTTATTTTGACTTTCCTGATGGATTCTGGTAAATTCCTATTGTGATTTTCCTTTGCCTTATATCTGAGAACTATGCCTTAATGATTTCATTAACCCTCCAAGCCTCTCTGGAGCTTCCCAGAGATTTTTTTTTCTTTTTTTTTCCCGAAAAAAATCGCTCCCATTAAACCATCTCCATTCCTAAGGGGTGAATGAGGCAAGGAGGAGAAGCTGAATAAGCAAATAAATAAATAAAAGCCTCCCAAAGCTGGATCATACAAGCAACAGAAATTCATAAACAGGGGAGGAAAGGGATAAAGAACAACAACAACAAAACACAATTCCCCAAACAGTTGGCACATAAAACCGCCCAGAGGCAATCTCTCTTGTAGCACACCAGCCAAACACATAGGTATTTATGTGCAAAACAATTCAGTTTGCTTTCCCTAATCCTCTGGATTCCTCCCTCCCCTGATAAAAAACAGTAGTGCTTATCACAGGAAAGCTGGTACTTTGCTGTGGAGCTTGTGTAGGCTGTGGGTACCCCTGGCCTTAAAAGAAGTCCCCTCTGCTGCTCTGTTGGGGCAGGGCAGCAAAGCGAGCAAGGGTGAAACAAAGTTTCTGGACAAAGGGAGGGTGGGATTCACATAGCTAGACCAAGCTTCCTTGTTTCATACTAATGTAGATAAAGTAAGTTAAAAGGTTTGCACCCTACGAATGCATCCTCATCTGAGTYCATCACAAAAAAGCATCTAGAGTGACTAGATAAGGCTTAGACAACCAACTTTCAGCTCTACGTATCAGACAGTTAAGGGCTCTCCAGTGCAGTCTACTGATCACTGGAACATTTTTAGTTGTTCAATAAAGCCCTAAAATAGCCCCATCCAGTCTGTGCTGAGCCTGTGCTCAAGAATTTTCCTGGGCTAGGGCATGTGAATAATGGCAGACCATGAGCAATACTGGTGAGGTACATTCAACCTTACCATAATTTGTATCTTCATACTCTCCATCATACTTCTCATTTTACTAGTAAAAAGTGGGAAATCAACTATTATCATCCTTTCTTCTTTCAGTGTTCAATCAAAACATCATTCAAAGGCTYTGAGGGTCAACCAAAGAACTGCAGCATCTGCTGCAATTTGCAGAAGCAGTACCTGTATTTGCTGCTGTTGTGCCTGTACCTACGTTGTACTTGTATTTGCTGCTGAAATTCAAGTATTCTTGAAGAGATACAGGATGGATCCTGTATCTCGTGGATAAAAGATGCGGGCTGATGCCTGAGTGATATGAAAGAAAACGTTCTGATCTTGTGTCATATGACTTCCAGAAATAACATTTCCTATACTATCTGATCTTCTYAATCCAGCAAATTTTTTTAAAAAATCTCCATTCCAGTTTTCATGGACAAGCAGACAAAAAAGTAGAACAAAATGTAGTGCTGATAAAAAGTATTTTTGCATTTTTTTTCAAAGACATCTATGGCTGTACAGAAAAAAAAAAAAACGATTACCAACATAATGTCTTTCTGTGCCCTGAAATCGCTACCTTTTTTGACAGCAGTTTCAAAATAGAATACTATGATTTCAGAATCATATATTCTAGTAACAAGATAGCAAAATCTCCATGTAATTTTCAAATTACTATTAAAATTGTAATAAAAGATCAACATCTGCTTGTCATACTCATGTTTCTGCAGAATAAAATCCAAGCCAAGAATAAAGTCCAAAATGTTTATTCTTGTCACACTGAGTCAACAAAATAAAACTGTGAGAATGCCTATGACACGGTTTTAGAAAGGAAGGAAATGAAAGAAGTTCGTTGGGAAGACAGTCCTGGAAAGATGACATAGATATTCTACTTTACAGAAAACACAATATTACCAGCTTACCATCTGAAACATATTTCTGCCTTAGGCTAGCACAATAACAAAGAATTGCCAGAAATGCCATTTTTGCAGCATGATTCAGAAAATAAGTGTGTTCTTGTGTTCTTCCCGTGATATTAATTCACTAATTAAGTATAAATAAAAGTATTCAGAAGGCTCCATAAGTAAATAAAAGGATGTGATAATTAGGTAAATCTTGTTATCAAGAACCTGTTGTCAGGAAACCTTTTACCAGTTCCTTCCCCTGACTCCTCCTATCTGAGGTATACACAAAATTATAGTCAAGTTCCTGATTWAATTCACTAGGAATTCTGTTGCCTTGCTCGCAATTCCAAAGATGATCTGGATCTATCAGGTTGTCAACTCTAAACCTGAAACTGGAACTGGAAACTGACAGAGCATGCACTAAAAAGCAAAAATTATATTTGACTCTTCACCTTATCAGACTTTCTGTCATGAACCAGCTACTGATTTTCCCAGCTGCAACAGTGGTAAAAGAAATGGCAATTAGCAGGACACTGTTGTAAAATTATTGAAATCATGTTCCTCATTATACAATTAGAATTATATCTCCATCTTCACAATTAATTACGCCACATGGTGAAAAGAAATTATTTAATACTATGGTAGTGCCTCAAGGGTGAACAGGACAGTAAATGTGCTAGATTCCATATACCTACCTTCAAGATGAGAAAAAAAAGAAGTCCTTGCCTCAAAGAACTAACAGCCTAAACAGCTAGGAAAGGTAAAGGATGGAAGGATGGCCAAGGGCACATGAAGATGAAATGACACGTCCAAGGCCTTGTAGAGATCAGAAGTAAAATTGGCCATAGAAACCAGATTTTCAAATTCTACACTTTGATCCACCTTTACATTAAATAGGCTATTGTATGGAAATCCTCATGAATGTAAATTATGATGAATCTTTGCACTACCATGTAACACAGGCTTTCCTACTAGAAAGCTATAATTATTAAGCTGAGCGCATGTATCTTCAAATTTTCCATTGTAGAYGACACAGATTTTGTGCTATCGGCATCATAACTTTAAACTATATTACAGATGAAAGCATCTTCACAAGTAGTTAAACATTATTCAGTGATATTTGTTGCAATGATCTAAAAAMCACAAATTTTGGTTTAGATTTGATTTTGGTGAGGCCTGAGCCAAAGGAAAAAGTTGCTGTGAAAAAGTAATCACATTTCAATTTTTTAAAACTTTCCTAATGATACATGTTAGTTTCAGACTCTCACAGAATTGCATCTTCATGATATATAACACAATTACAAATGTAATTGATTTTTGACCCTAATCTCAACAAAATAAGTAGCTAWGTGAGTACTAAGGCAGTGGTTAAAACATTAAAGAATCTTTTCAGCCAGCTAACATAGGTTACACAGCTTTGCTTAGCTATGTATTTTATTGGTTCTGCCTTGAAGGCACCAGGATGCTTTGGGGCTGAAATAAAGATATGWTTAAGAAAAAAACAAAACCACACCTGTCTTACCCATTTAACTGTCTACATGCAAAATACCTGATAATGTGCAAGGTGCAGAAAACAGACTATTTGCTATGCTTCTAAATATTTACTTACCAGCTTCTACAACCTAGGATATTTCTTTACTGAGGAACAGGGAAATTAAGCATCAGAATTTGTACTTATAGCATCCCTGCTCAAGATGTTAGTTTCAGAACATGCTTCATTCAAGGCCAAGAAAAATTATGTCTTCTCTTCCAGTGACTTACTGGTGAATTCCTTGGCCTATGTTAGAAAAGAAGATCCTTGCTGGCCTTAAAACTGAGGAAATAACAGGATACATTTTCACTCATGCCTAACTCAGAGAAAAATCATGGGGAAAAAAAATGCTGTGGCATTTTCTATTAGAGCAAAAAAACTGAGAACAGGATATTTGTGGAGCCAAATGGTAAATGTTTTTTGAATTCTGTAACTAAAAATGCTTTGTTAAATGTAAATGAAAAATCCTTATTTAATGTTTTTAAAAAGTATTTTAAAAAGTCTTTTAAAAAATATAGTGATTTAAATATCTTTTATAAATAGGCAGTCTAATAGTGATGGTCCAGTTATGCTAAGTGCTGTACTTTACATAATATATTGAGTAATATGTACTGAAACAAAATTATGAGAGTTTATAATATTATAAAACAAAACCTCTATTAAAAATGTCAGCAGAGGAAATACAATTTGGAGATTAAATGGATGAAGAGGTAAATTCACTCTGAGTTATACTAAATGGGATGTGTGTGACTGTAAGCAAGTTACTGAATCTTACAGTGCTTTAACTTATGGTCTACAAGGAACATGTGTTAATATTTCGGTTGCAGGGGAGATGCCTTACCTGTAGGACTGCAAGTTCTACAGGACAGAAATCCCTCTTGCAGCCTGTACAYACACTACCAACAAGGGAAAATATCTAGGTGAAGGAAATATTGTGGAAGGTCATTAKATACACCAGCATCTGAATAAGAAACAGGTTTCTTTGAGACAGCTAAACTGCCAGCTGCAAATGTCTCCATGGGCAGATTAATTACCTCTTACTTGCTGGAATAATATAAACCTACAAGGTAAGCTACTCTTTAAAAGTTAAACTTAATCAATTCTTTGACAGAAAAGTTATGAGTATATAGCATGAGAACAGTCCTACCAGCATGTTGATACCTGCAATGTGTTTTTATACGTGAGCCATTTTTTTTGTCTCCTTTATAGCATTAGAGCACGGCCACCTGTAGAGAATGATTTCTTGAGTATCATGCTTTGATAGATGCACAAACACACTAAATGAATCATCCTCTGGAGATCCTCTATCCTACTCTTGTCTAAAGGGAGATCTATATGAGATATTTTAAAGATCTGCTGTGGAAACAGATGAAGTGCATCCTGAAGTGTTTATTCTCCTGCACTCACTGACAAGGGAAGCTAGATGTCTACACTGCAGAAATGTGTTAAGCAGCCCCTTGGTTTTCAGTAGTCTCCTTGGGAGGGGCAAATCCCATTGAGAGGATGAGATGGACCTAGACTTTRGACCCATCTGGATGACAAATTGCAGATGACACTAAACTGAGTGGAGTGGCTGACACCCCCAGAGGGCTGTGCTGCCATTCAGAGAGACTTGGACAGGTTGGAGAGTTGGGCAGAGAGGAATCTCATGAGGTTCAACAAGTGCATGGTCCTGCACCTGGGCAGGAAWAACCCCAGGCATCAGAACAGATTAGGAGCTGAACTGCTGGAAAACAACTCCACGGAGAGGGATTTGGGAGTTCTGGTGGACTAGAAGTTACCYATGAGGCAGTAATACGGCCTCGTGGCCAWGAAGGCCAATGGGATCCTGCCCTGCATCAGCAGGAGCATTGCCAGCAGGTCAAGGGAGGAGATCCTGTATCTCTACTCAGCTCTGGTGAGGCCACACCTGGAG
>PTEX01000136.1:128359-145659 GCA_003342815.1 Eudromia elegans
AAAAAAAAAAAAAAAGAAGAAAAAACCCCCAATGTTAATAAAGGTGTACTTTCCTTGGGGAAAATGTGCTGCAGTCTTCAGGATGGTGTTCTTGATGTAATGGGGAACTCTTTCTCAGCCAAAGGCTGTGGAGGCCTTCAAAGCTATTTGGTGTGCCAAACATTAATGAATTTAATTTATTTTATATCTTATGTCATGTAATTATAAGCCAGGAAAGAAAAGAGAAGTGGTCAACAGTTGTGGGAATTAAGTTGTCTATTTTCCTGGCATCCCACACAGGGTCCTCTGTCTGTGGATAATTTAGGTCAAAGCAATATTAACAGGCTATATTCAGCAAACTGTAGACTGATAGATAAAGATAGGTCAGTTCAATATCTGTTCCCTACTTTAATGTGCACTGTTAAATTATTAGATGAGAGTCATTGCAGGAAATACTGTACACTTACACAGTAAAAACCATAAACTGCTAGTCTGGGGATTTTTTTTATCACTAACATTACATGTTTGTTTTACCAATCACAGCCTCAGAGTTTGTTCTGCTTGTTTTCCTCTTGGCTTAGAAGAAGCAAGATTAAAAAAAAAAAGAAAAAAAAAAGGAGAAAAAAAAAAAAGGAATGGTTTCACAGGAAAATAATTCCTCTTTTTACTAAACAAGATCCTTAAAGCTGATATTTTTAATGATTTCACTGTCAATTTACATAGTCATTTATAAACCCTGTACAGTGTTTACACACTTTCTATGCATTGTTTATATTAACATGTACAAGCTTCACTTCTATAATACCATAGCTGCTCTTGTTTGATTTTTCAACTATCTGGCAAAGAAGCCTGATTTACTTTTTTTTTTTAATTTCTTTTATATTTTTTTGGAGTATCTGGTGTTAAACACTCTCCGCTCCTAGCCTGTGAACACGTGAGTGTGTTATGAGTCGATTGCTCTTCTGATTCTATTAAAATAGAATATATGTCCTTTCATTTATGAATACAAAATATCATATACTTAGTTTATTATCACGTCAAAAGTTCAAGCCACTTTTAGGTCTATGGTTGCAAGAAAAACAAACATTTTTGCATCCTTCTTGAAGCCAGATTTCTAGTCTTGTATCTCCATAACCTTTAGCACTAGCAGCCTTTGAGCCTTTGGGTATTCAACATATACTTAAACATAATAAATGGTATCCAACAGCTCAGTGATTGAGACATTCATCTCACACATCAAAGATGTTTGTGCCTCACCTGGAGAACTGTCTTGAAGTTGCATCTGTGCTCAGCTTGTATTCACCTCAGCTGACTGAGAACACCTCTTGACATAGCTTAATTTTCCCTTTTGGCCAACTATACTCTCTCTCTCTCTCTATATATATATATATATATATACACATATATATATTAGTCAGAGGATTAAAGTAGAAATTTAAACTAGATTGTCAAGTAAATGATTTTGACACTCATGTTTTCCTGGATTTTTTCTCCATTCTCTTTGTATGTGTAGCACAAACACAGATAATTATTACAGCCTAAGCTTTTTTTATTTAAGTGCTGGAGTAAGGTACATGTCTTTAATACTTGGTGGACAGAAGCTCTCCTTAAAGTGACTTGGCAGGAGGTGCAATTCGCTCAACATCCCAAGTTTGGATGTAAGCTGGGCCCCACTCCTGGGTTTGTTTTTCATCTGCAAACAGTACAGGGGAACAGAAGTGTGGAAAACCTACATATAAGTCCATTTATACCCACTCATGGGACATCCATGAAGCCTTTACTAAATAAATTTGATGATTTACATCTCTGAGTGCCMTGTGTGCATTAACAGTATGGTTTAAACCTTGAGTGAACAATTCATTCCCTCGAGCTACTACTGCAGGAGGTTAATATAATCAACAATATTGGGTCATTTCTACTTACTCTTTTAGGATGAGGTAACCACAGTTAATGAAATGTTTGCTTTCAAAYGTATCACCTCAGTTATCTATCTACTCAGCGCTGACAATACGTGGTATTTTGGGAACTGCTTAGGAAAACTGAAGAGATTCTGAAGTRTCAGTTTAGAAACTCTCTGCACTTTCCTAGCAGAGAATGCTGAGAAATGGCAACTCACTGTTAAGCTCAGAGAAAACAGAGCGGCTTATGTGAGACGCCTTTATGGCTACAAATTATAAAAAGTTGTAAGATGAACTGTAAGACCAAAACAGGGGTCAAAAATAGCCTGTAAATCTATATATATATAAAAAAAAAGAAAATGGAAGAAAGATGAAATATGAATGTGATATACACAGGCTTTGGCTTGGTAGCTCCCAGATTTTGCAGGCTGTCTTTCCTAAAATCTCTGAAACTCATAACACTAAAGATAGTTTTTATTTATTTCAGCCCTCCTCCCCTTTTAAGGTAAGGTTGGGCAATAACTGCCAGCAGGACAATAACTGCCAGCAGGACTAACCTGTCACTTGTAGCTGTAGCCACACTCTGAAAGCACTCAGCATTCTTCCAGTGATGCCTTCACAAAAAAAAACCCAAAAAACCTTGAACTCATGTTAGTGGTTTTTTTTTTTATTATATTATTATTATAAATTACAAGAGATCAGGCATTTCAGTGAATGAAAGAGTCTTTGTTAAAATTTATCTCTTTTAAAAAGAAAAATAAAACCCCAAACCCTCAGTATCTGTTACAAACCTAATTATTTCCTAAGACCACACAGATGCTGGAAAAAGGCAGCAAACCTACAGACTATTTCTGTCTTCTATAACTGCAGTTATATAGGATAACAGTTCTTTGTCTTGTTCTYTCTCTCTAACCTCCTGCTGCAGGTTACTACAGTAATGATCTTTCACAGCCAGTTACCTCACTAAGTTTCTTAGTCATTATAGTTCTCGTATGTAAAACCTGAAAGTTAGAGACGTGATGAAGCAACTTCTTGAATCATATTCACGAGTGCATACAGTACAAGCATGGCATACATAGGAGATTAGAAATAGAATTAGAACTGAACCTTACTGCCAAAATCACCAATAAGATCGTCCAAACAAATTTAGGAATCAAATAGAAGTTTGCTGTTTGTGTTCCTCGTGATAAAGGCCTGAAGGAGTTAATGCGATGCCCTGGAGCCATTAAATTAGCCAGAAGATATTTCTTCTGGTTTCAAACCCACAACACTGATAATATCTGCAAATCATTGGACTGAACTGAAAAAAAATGCCTTTTTTTTTTTCTGTATTCGCATCCTTTGTAAGGATGTGAGTGTAATTTTATAGAACACCTAGAACACTCATATTAATTTTAGTATTGTTTCCACCTGAATAAATTCAATCTCTGAATAAATTCACTCTCCCTGTTTGTCATGTGCTATATTGGTATTTAGGACTGTATGATCTCCTGAACTCTGGTGGGATGCTTATACTGCACAGCTGACCTGATGACATCGATAAATCACTTCTCTCTGTTCTCACTGCTATCTATTCATTATTAATCTTGAGGTCCAGTGGTCCTCCAGCCTACTTTCTTTTGTGTTCTTGAACTGCTCTTATCTTTTTTGGTTTTTTTTTTCAATATCCCTGAATTATTATGTTCTATAAGCAGCCTGTTTCTTACCTAATCAAATGCCCACGTTTAGTGAGAACACATTTATASTTTATTCTCTTAATCTTGTAGATAACTTTAACAGATTTCTCCAGAATGAAAAAAAAAAAAAATGTAGAAATTTTAGAGGGGATTTTTTTTTATATATATATTTAGCAAAATATATTTTGAATGCTTCTAATGTCTGAATCTCTCTGCAGCCATATCTGAAACCATATTCAAATATTCAGAATTTGATTTCAAGCTAATTCCTTTCTTCTTCAATGTCTTTAAAAAGTTTGCTAAGGCAGTGCCTAYGCTCTGTTCAATATCCCATTACCTTGAACTAGTTTGATTAATAAACTAAATTTAGATACAGCTGTATCAAAGCAGTGTAGCATCTATGAATTTTCATCAGGAACAGGACTTCTTAGCATTAAGTGAGCTAGTAACAAACACAAACTGTTGAGTTTTACATATTTGTTTTGTAATGCAGTATGTGCACAGCTTTCCCAACATATGCTCTATAGGTTTGTATTTCCTGCGCCTGGTCTTAGGCTAATGGTGATTCTTTGTCTGAAAAGTTTCAGCTGCAGCAGTTGGGCCAGCTCAGAGTTATGTGCATCAGATGAAACTCTGATATTTCCATATGTCCCATTTGGGATTACTGTGCTTGACTAACTCCAAATGGCTGAAACAGGAAACATCAAACTTAGCAAGCTCATAATACTCTCCAACAGCGGACAGACAGTGAAGCCTCAAAAGAAACAAGACTTAAAGTTATGAATATTTAAGTCTGGCGTATTTACAAATGCAGACAGTCCATTTTTCATGCTGTTTATCATGGTGCCCTCAGGCTAACACTGTTTAGTACACTGGGTGCACATTGAGTCCCTTTTGATTTAAATTACCTAAACTGCTCAAAGCTTCGGAGTGATAAGCAACCCACKTTTTTCAAGATATCTTGCACAAAACAGTTTCTCTTAAACCTTTTGGGCACCAACTCGGTCCTATTAGGAAAGTGTGCAACTCCTCTTCATTAATGGTGTAATTAATTATTTGGAGAAAGTTCAAGGATTCACTATAAAAGGGGTGTGAATTATACCTTGGGTGGCCACCAACATAGGAATGAATCTTAGTTTACATGTATTTAGTTTTGACTGATTTAGAATCCTATTTTGACTGTCCAGGCATTTACAGTAGTATAAAAAAAAAAAGCCTTTTCCAGCTGTCACAGTAACTTTGCTTGTCTGAGGTTCTCTGTAAACATATGAAGGTTTCTTTAGTTTTCTAACCCTCAACGTTAAAAAATCAAAAACTTTTAAGGCAAGAAACTTCAKACTCACTGATACTATTTATACTCTCAAAAGTTAGCCATCTAAGCCTAAACTAATGATTCTATATTCACTTAACAGTTAGTAGCAAGAAAGAGCCAGCTTAAGAGAATGATCTATGTCATTATATGACATACTTTTAAAGTAAGGGAAATGTATCCCTCTCAAAATGGCTGTTTTTCTCCATAGGAAAAAAAAAAATATTTTTTAAACTTTTTTTGTTTGATTGTTTATTCATATATTATRTATGTATTAGACAACTTTTATACAATGTACATTGACATACAATGGAAATTCAGAATACCTGGCTGACAGTCAAAGGGCTGAAAATTTGATACTTGAAATCAGTTGAGCTGAGTACCATTTTCAACGTGTGGCAGTTTGGCCGCAGCATAAAGCCTAGGCTTTTTTTTTGCATTTAAAGATATTCATGYAGCAGACAATGATATTTGATAGAAMGAATGTTGAGTGAGCAGAAAAMTGAGTRGATAAATGCATTCAGTGGAATTCATAGCTATGTAGAAGACTACGGGTTCCACATGTGTCTTAAGTACTTTCAGCAAGCTGAAGAAGACATACTGCCACTTTTGTCCATCCTGTAGTATTGTTTCAAGTAATAGTTTTTGTTTGTTTGTTTTTGTAAGTTTTTTTAAACTTTTATCAGTGTAGCTGTGTCCCACTAAGCAGCAGTCAAACAATATGGATCCTTGCTATTTAGTCTTTGCTATGTTTTCTTTTGCCTTTTTTTACTTTTAATTTGACTTAGAAGGGGGTTAATTAAACTCATCTGAGCCTTATATTTTTCCCCTAAGGTGTACAATTTCCAGCCCTTATATGTTACACAACTATGAACAAAACTGTCATTAAGTTGTTTTCCATTAATGCTCTTCTGATGTTGAATGCAGATAAATTTTGCTTTTATACAGAGCTATGGGATGGAAAGAAATCAAATAACAAAASTCACCTTGGAAACCACAGGCAAAGGAATGAAGATCCAAGTCCACCTTCTAGCCACAGAGAAATTCAAGAGCTGCACATGACCATCATCAAGGCTCTTCTCAGGGAATATTAACTCCTTTTTCTAGACATCTGCTCTTGGAACTCAGCACCTCCTGGAGACTGCAGCTGCTTTCAGCAGCGGGCAAAGCTGGTGACTACCTGACACAGGGGAAGCCTGTGGAAGTCTGTGAAAGGGAAGCCTGTTGTTATTCTCCCTGAACGAGGAGCAGGGTGTACAAAGGCACTTAATTCGGAGGAGAAGGCAATTTTAGGAAGCAACAGCAGGTCACTACTCCCACTTTCCGTCCCTCCAAAAGCAACAGAARCAGCAGCAAACCTTCCTCTCCAGAGCTGTTTCCTTCATTTCTGTCTCACCTCTACCTCTTTCCTTTTTATCCTTCCCTTCCCTTTACAGAAATAGCCTTGCTGCCTGATTACAGGAGGCAAAGTTCAGCTTTCCTCCTGCTGTCACAAACTCTATGCCCAGCTCAGGGTCCCCTTCAATATCCCGTACCTCTAATTCCAACCAATGATTAGGAGTATTTCATCGAGGATGGACTTCTGATCTTTTTTTACTTCCCTATCAAGTTTCAACTACTCAAAATAGAAATGTTTAATAAAGGAAAGAGAATGAATTTTGATGCTACCAACTGTTAAGCAATTTAAGCAGTAGCTGCACTAACCTTAGAGTAAATGAACCCTGGTCTAAGAGCTGCATGATCAAATGCAGTTACAGAATAATTTAGTCCAATAGAATATTTCAGTAATGAAATAGAAACTCATTCAGGGCACATTTAAAGCTCTCACTTGTCACTTGCTCCTGGAGGTCGGGTTCCATACAGATGTTCAAGTTCCTGAACAAACTTTGAATGAATTATTCAACTTCATATCACTAGCTTGGATTGTCAGCTGATCATTCCCAACCCTATAATATCTTGCATGTATGACAGAGTCTTAAGAAACTTGTAGTGATATCCAGTGCATATATATATATATGTAATATAGTTTATATAAAATAGTCTTTACTGAGAGTAGCTTATAACCTTCTTGGTTAACATTTCTCTTCTCCTTACCTTGTTCTTATTACAAGTCTATTTTTAAATGACTAATAACACAGAAAGAGATCACAGGTCACAATAATGACCACTGTAAAATCTTCAGTTTTATGGCTGAAATGATTGAACAAGGATTGCATTTTAGAAATCACTTTTTTTTTCCCTCAGGTCTAACTTGTGGCCTAGCAGTAACCCTAGGTGAGATATTTTATTGTACTGTGCCTCAGTTACCTCATCGATTAAATGAACAAAATGAAACCTAACATATTTAAATACTGTAGCATGAAAAACCTCAAAAGAAGCTTATTAGTAAAATATGCTGCTACCATTAGAAAGTAAATGTATTTTAAAATCTTAATCGAATTGCTCTCCACAGTCTTGGTAAATTCAGTCACCTGGCTATTCCTTTCCCTTACCTTCTCTTTGTAGTGAGTTTTTAGATCTTTCARCAGTTGTTACAGTGGTCATTTCATTTGGCACGCAGGCACTTAAACGAYTGATGGCCTTATGTTTGTAATTAGCACTGTGTGGTTGAAGGTCTTGGGCAACTACATGGCCATGAGTGGTCAGGCTTGAGGAGTTATTGCTAGGGAAGCCAGGACCAGAATGCACAGCTTYGTTTTCCCCATCCTTCCTTGATCCTTGTTGGTATTTTATACTCCTCATTCCTTATCCAAGAAAAAATGGGGGCTCATCTGCTCCCTCTAGGCTTGTTCTGGTCTCACCAACCATTTCCTCTACCCTGCATCTGTTCCTATCTTTCAGATTTTACTGCTGTCATGTTTTCCTGTTTGTAAAACTATCCCACAAGTCTCTCTTTGTCCTTTTGTGGTTACATATTACTTAAATATTTATGTCTAGCTGGGTAACAAAATGCTTATCATGGGGTTCTACTATTAGTAGAGTTACAAAGTGCCTATATATTGCCCCATGTTTACGTATTTTAAGTGTGCTCATGTCTGATTTTAAGGCAAAATACTTGTATCTTGTTTAGCAGTTAAAGAAAAATAACCAGAAACCTCTGAAACCTTTACTCATAACACAATTAACATGCTTTGCCTGATTTACATATTTTATAATAAATTTTTGGGTGTTGAGAGATAACTTGATACGTGAATAAATGAGCCACAGTTTTGCTCCTCCTTTCCTTCTTAAAGAAGGAGTCTGTTTCTTGGGTTATTTCATTTACCACAGTGAATCTTAGTCTTGCTGAGACTGAGATGTCAGYGCTGTGATGGTAGGAAACTCCCACAAAGCAGAGTGTTCAAGTGAACAGAGAGATTAGCRCTACTCCAAAACAAAACAGCTGAGTGACTGCAAGTTAAATTACCGTGAAAGCTTTTTTCCTTTTTCTTTTTTTTTTAAGATTTGGATGTTTCAGACTTTTAGTTCTTTTCAAGATAAAAAGAGCTGTCAAAATATCTGGGTTGATGATGAGCAGGAATTCTGCTTTTTGATCAACTCTAATAAGGCACAATCCATGGGAGCACTTCACTACAGCTCTCTAAATCATCCCARTTATTATTGATTAGAATACATCTTTAATGGAATAACATGTTGCCAAGTGGTCATTGAATCTATTAAAAAAAAAAATTGCTGGAAAATTTTGAAAGATCCTGGTAAATAGGAGAGTTTATTCCAAACTATTGCAGGTTCAAGTCCTGAAACAAAGGAGTTCATACCTCTTTTCTCCCCTGTATCTTGGAAGAAYTGCATTTTCCTTAGGGAAGCTTATATCATGTTTAATACATTTTTAACTTAATGATAGCTGGTGCCAGTGAGCTTCACAAGTCTTTTAATATGTTGGATTTTAACATTTCTCTTGATCATTTTCTTGCTATTGTGTTTAAAAAAAAAAAAAAGTATCTTTAGAGCCATATGGCAGAATACACATGAATACCTACCTAATTTTTTATAGCATTTCTTTGTTGCAACCATCTTGTTAGTTTTATCCCTTTCTAGACTAAACAATCACCATCACTTTAATCTCTGCTAACTATCTGGGATTTTGAGGCTAGACAACTACAACATGCAAGCTGCAAGGCAGCATTAAATAGAGTGTTTATTTAAACATCTTCTGAAATCTGTTTGTCTACTTGACCTAGCTACTGATTTAAATGCAATAAGAAAGCATTTTAACACCATTAGTATCTGGATTTTAGCCAAAGGAAAGCTCCTTACTTTATATCCCTTTAGACTGCACTGATGAAATGGTCTAAAAGCAGGTTTAGTATTACTTAATTCATTTTAAATGGTAAGGCAACTTGCAGAGTGTATCACAGGAAGACGAAAAACAAGGTTCTGGATGCTAAAGACCTTGTACCAGATTGGAGTCTTCCTGATGTATATAAGTGTTGTTTTCATTTCAGACAGTTACAACAGAGTCTAATCCTATATGATATTACAACTTCATACAAAATTTGCTCTTGAAATTGTGTTGAAGAACCTTTTTTCCCCCCTGCCACTTTGCAGTTCTACTTTATGACATTATTTTTTTCTCTCTTGTGCTAAAGGCATTAGCACAATGAAATTAAGCAGTCCAGATTTCTAATGCAAACTGCTTAGGGACAAGATGCTAAGTGATTCTAAATGTTTTGTTGAAAGCCACTGTTTAAGTAAACATTAAAAATTATGGTTATGTAGTATATARCATAGATTGAAACCCCTGAGCAATGTATTATTTATAAAATACATCACTTTATCAGTTTGATCATGTTGCTTTTCTTTAAAGAAGATGACAAGGTTTTTAAGTCCTGTTACAGAGGCAGCATGATGAAAGRGAAGAAGGACACATTCTTAAAAAATTCCATTTTCCTTCCCAGTTGTGCCCTTTGCTTACCTGAAAAAAAGCAGTGACTTCCCTAAGATGTCCTTTCATATGAAACAGCCTATCTGTCAGACCTAACTGTACATTTTACACTAATTTCCAAAGGCTAATTCATCATTTCACCACTTTTATTTCTGTATTTTGTTTATATTTGCCTATTTGATTTATTTTTCATTTAATGTATTTAATAAAACAAATTTCTGTAGTAAAAGAAATGGAAGGTCAAGGCAATTTTCATACTAGAAGGCCAATAGGAAAGTATAATACAAAGTATAATACAGGAAATAAAGTTCATGTAGAAACCTTGTAGGGTATGGATTTATTTAATTAGGTCTGCGTTAGGTTTTACTGTAACTCATAACTTCTGTGCGTAGATTCATTTCTACTATAACTCATACTTTCAATGTGCACCTTAGAAACAGATGTCAGCATGTCACAGCCACACTCATAGTTCTGATATCGCTGGCTGTGAGGATCACATGTCTGATACTGATAATGGGAGGGAAGTCTTAGACAGAATAAAATAGTCATGCAACAGGTGAGTTTCATGAGAAGTGAAAATTGAAACGGTTCAAAACCACTGATCTGGTGCTTCTGGGTATTTAATTCAATATATGTGTAGCCTTATGCAAGGAGGCATGGAAAAGAGGAAGTAATGTATTTTGACTACCTCAATTATACAGAGTTTATATGGTCTGTCTGGTAGCATCAGATCTCCGGAGTTCTTGTGGTATATACTCTTTCATCTCTTGCATTCACGATATCCTTTGCTTCATACACAACCATCCTAAAAAGAAAATKATTTGGAAAAAGAGGGAGGATTGACAGAAGAAAATCTTAGAATGATCATGGAAATCAATRTGAATTTGTTAGATATATCCAATATGATAATGCATAATGTTCTTTTTTATAGTCTGTGGCTGCAGTAAGTAGTTTTCAAACACATATTTTGGGGGAGCTTAWTGAGGGTGTATTCCGTATAGACATRATTCTTTTTTCTTTATCTGTGTTCTACTAATTTTGACTTGTTTCCTCACTTTATTGATAAAATTTCAATTAATATTAAGGTAGTGTCTGCGTATTATTTCTGAAGTTGGTTATTTCTTCTCTTCTATTTCCCCCTCACACACATACACTCTGCAAGAGGGGAATTGAAAGGAATGAAAGTAAACTTTTTTCCCTGAAAACTTTTTATATTTCTAGGCAAAATATGTTCTCAGTGGCTGTCTCTTGCTAAAATTATATAACAATTATGCACTTATTTGCATCTTTGTAGAGCCTCCATCTCCTCCAAGCAGTGACTGAATTAGATTAGAAAAAAACAAGTCCTAAAGCCCTAGTGAGTATGACCCAAAAATGATGTAAAAGTGAGCAGTTAGAGATGTGGCAGAGACTAGAGAGGGCATTCATCAGTACCTAAGGCCGAATCTTAAATTTGGGTAAATCTAAGAAGGTAGAATGAAAGCTTTTTGCAGTGCCTTACAGGTGTTCCATCACAATCCTACCAGGAAGGTGTTTCAAGAAGAATCGACATCCATCAGGCATTGGACATTTTATCAGATTGGACTATTTTATCAAACGTAGTTTAAAAACTCCTTTGCTTTGTGCACATGGTAGGCACACAAGATAATCAACAATAGTTCTTCCTGACAAAGCACTGCAATTGTAACATTACAGGTTCCTGCAAATAAATTTATCTTACTGGTTGTTGTAACATACTGTCTATAACGTACGTCCTTGCAAGAACACATTATGACTTAAAAGAGCATACAATATGATCTCAGTTTGATGTTCCTTACAAGAGAGGATAAATACAACAGTAATGTGTTAGTTTTAAGATACAGAATTAGACCTTGTAGAGCATGAGCAAAAATAACTTCCTAAGTTTTGTGAGTATTCTTGTAAGTTTAAAGGTTGTACAAGATGTTTAGTGAAGTCTCCATCTCTCTCTTCTCCCCTCACACACACACATTTCTGAGAAAAAAAGGTCTGAATGATTTTTCTTCTTTACCTCTGTGCATATCCAGTGTATCAACTTTGCAAACTTGCTCTGCATTAGGCAGATGTTGGGATAAACAACTAACATGTGTGCTACCCATCTGATGCCAAAAGATGTTTTGCTGAGCTTAGAAAATGATATATATGGATTGCCTTGCGTAAAATTACTTAGTCACAGACCTCTGGAGCCTAAGAAAGTACTCTAGGTAAATATATTTGCTTTGTTCTAATATTCTACCCTGGGCAAGTGCATATCAGAGAAAGAATATTGAGCTAAGTGGACCTATGGACTCTTCTACTCTCATCACTCTCATAAGTTTTGTGGAGTCTTTTTGTTGTTTCTTTTTTTTTTCTCAAAAATTATTTCTCTGGGAGTTACAGAGCAGTTACATGAGCAGAGCTTAACATTTCTGGGCAACGTCTACCAGRAATCTCTAGGCAGTCCTCAAATTGATAAGCCTGTTAAGTTCCACCTGAGTAATTAAAATCTCACTGAGCTTTCATATTTTTCAAGCTGAGAACTGAGAGCAAGTTTTTACTTCTGACAGCACCACTGGTGGCACATACAATCATTTTCCCCTCACCTACTGCCTTTTTTTTTTTTTTATATATATTTGTGCCATAATGAGATACATATTCTTCATACTGAAAGCATCTAGATTTTGCCACCATTGCTTTGTTTCTATAGCTGGTTAATTTATTAGGGCTTTTTTTTTTTAACAGTTTCCTTTCCAGATTCCTTCTTGGGTATCAAATACTGGTAGCAAACACATAATTTATATACATGTTTTTTTTTTAAAAAAAAAAAAAAGGAAGAGTTATCTTCTGAACATAATCACTGTTATATTAACACATGCACTATAGTTGCATCTGMTAATTCCTATAACTAGAAGTTGTTGTGGTCTTTTTGCTACCTTAAAGTGATGGCATGGGTGGGGAAAGCATTCATGAATCATCCAAGTTGCCTCCTACCAGGCCAGCAAAATTATCTTCTCCACACTAATCATCAATATCATTGACCTTTGTCATAAAACTTGGGTCACTCGTATCTGTATCCCATTAAAGGTATCATCCCACAACCACTTCTTTGGGTCTATTAAAGTCGTGTCAAAAAGAATCATTGACTTCTTGTCAAACACATCCAGSCTTCCATGTTAATATATCCACAGATGCCTCACTAATCACCCAGCAAACAAAGCATGGTACACACCAGGCAGTGAAAAGTGAGGACTTTGGAGGACCCTGTCCTCCTCCAGGCATGGCTTTGGTGGTGACAGTGATAAATGACTGGGGATACTCAATACACTTTCTCTCCCTTCCTGAGATGCAGAATTGGGTAGACATTGCTCTTCATTTCTTTTCCTCTTTCTTCTCCCTTCTCTGCTGAGAAGTACAGTAAGAAACCCACTCATCTGGTAAGAAAAGCAGCGAGACAGTCGATTTTGCTGTATGAATTTTAAGCTAACATTTTTGCTAATTCCTCTCTTTGTCATTTTAATTTGCTTTCTAGAAACTTTCTATGTATGCAGTCCTGTGCTGAGTGGAGATGTGCTCTTGTTATTGCTTTTTTAAAACCAAGTAGAACAAGATTTGAGGAAATTAGTTTTATTCCAAACTCAGACACTGACATCTTTTGTATCATATAGGAATATGATACAAAT
Source organism: Eudromia elegans (assembly GCA_003342815.1). NCBI lineage: Eukaryota > Metazoa > Chordata > Aves > Tinamiformes > Tinamidae > Eudromia > Eudromia elegans. Next base: position 141,784 of record PTEX01000136.1, read on the forward strand.
ATGTTGGTCTTGATGATTGTTTTCATGCTTTGTAATTTGGTCGAGCCACTAGAGCATGGGAGCATCAGAAGACATTGAGTCTACTTTTAGCTCGTTCACTGAAGAACTGTTAAGCAAGTTATGCAGTTCTCAGACCCTCCGTTTCACCCTCAGATTTCACCTTTACACCTTTACTTTTTTTTTTCTTTATAAATATATATATATATATGTTAAAAAAATGTATTTTTCTTCAATGTGTAAGCTCTTCACAGCAGCGTGAAGGGCTTTTATTTTCTCTGTTTTTGCACAGCATCTAACTCATCAGAATGGGAAGAGACATTACATACTATTGTAATGGAAACAAAAAGTAATAAAAACATGACTTTAAGAAGTTCTCAGACTCCATTGCACACAAAGATTTCAAAGAACTGTGGGTTTTGGTGAAGCAAACACTCAATAAATGGGGTCTCCAAATCTGTGAACACTAGAAATTCCATTTTGAAAGACAAAATAAACTGTCCTTGTCTCCATTTCATGCTAATTCCGTAATGGATGAAATGCTGATATATATATCCAACATAAAAGAGATGTTTTGAAACTAAATTTAACAGTCTTTGCAAAAAATGCTTTAATATCTCTGAATGGGTGCAATGCTCTAACTGCTAAAGATTACAGTTATGTCTTTATTAAGTCCATTAACAACCTCTCAGGGGGAAACAAAAGAGTGAGTAAAAAGGACTGGACACTTCTAAGAACCTAAGTAAATAATTATAATTACAATGTAAAGAAGAACTATAACAGAAATTATTATTAATCTTAACAGAAGCAATAAAAGAGACAATTTTCGAAGGGGTATAAGTTCACATGCTTCAGGGCATGAGCCAGTTTCTACCTATGAGGGCTCAGAAAGAAAATTCCCCTATGGGCATATTGCTGTACTATTCATCTATTTCTCTGAAGCATCTGGTGCCAGCCATTGTCAAAAAACAATTTCAAAACTGTTTCTTGTGTGCTGTGGCAATTTTTATGTTTCTGCAAGTTGAAATAAAATTGTCTTTACCTAAAACTAATTTCAAGGTAGAGATACTATCTGTGCCAGCATTGTGCTGGCAGAGCACTCTATAAACTACTTCTGAACACGGTGCCAAATGCAGCCCTTTTGAAGATCTGCAGGCTTAGTCTGACAGTTTTGGCAGATGTCTGGTATACTTCAAGGGCGTTGAAGTTCATGCCAGATTTTCTTCTTTAATTTCCACAGATCTGAATGCACACATCTGGTTGTGGGAGGAGTTATCGCATATCTACATCTGCCAAACATGGCCATTCTTTAACCCATGCATATTTCTTTAGTGCCTGTGTACCTCCTTCTGACAGGCTAATTCCAACAGTGAGCTATTTCAAACAGCATTTAATTGAAAATATTATTAAAAAAAAAAAAAAGCAGGGGAGCAAGGAGGCAGTGCAGGGGGAGAGGAAGGGAACCTGGGGAGAGAAAACATGAGCATGACTGGCTGGATTCCTATTGGACTCTGAGGTGGCTGTGTGCTGTTCAAAGACATAAAACCAAGCCAAAGAGTTAACACAGGAGCTGAACTGTGTTAAAGCGTTAAAAGTAGATTGACACAGAGGGGAATGTTGGAATGAAAGTAAAGGGTGCAAAAATAAAATGTAAATTTACAAGTGGAAATTCAGATAACTTGCGTCAAAATATAAGCAAGATAATGGAATTATATTAATTGTTAGTCCTGAGCCAGTAATTCTGGAAGAATAACTTAATCAGCATATTCCATTTCCGTTCTTATTTGCACAATCATCTCGAGACCTGGTTGTGAACTATTGTTGCTATTTTATTTACTCATAGTAGAAGCAGATCTATATTTCATATATAAATATATGTATTATATGCCTATAAATTTTAAGTTTTTAAAAGTTTTTTTATTATTATCTCTGAAATATTCAGTAGATAAGTTTTGACTTGTTTTTGCTGTAATTAGTAGATAAGTTTTGACTTGTTTTTGCTGTAATTAGGCCCTTGGGTCACATGATACATTTGTTTTCCTCCAATTGGAGCTGATAATACAACCAAAGGCATCTGTTGAAGAAACTATCACTATTCTGAGACTCTTCAGGGATAACAAGTGTAAACAACAGGAGATTTCAGAGCTATCAGAGCTTTGCCCAGTGGAGTATTTCAGCACATGCCCCAAACTTGCATACATGCACACACCAACATGCACATTCTGGCTGTTGAAATTGCCAGTAAATTACACAACTATAATTACAAATTAGTTTTAGATGAAGAGCTGAGTTAATAATGTCACAATCACTGCCCATCTTCTGCTGATGCTGGTTTTTAATTACTTTCTGAAGGTCCATTGTGTCTTGAGGTAGAAAGCATAGAGGGTGCCAACAAAAGCAATGCATTGTAAAAGAAAGGGATCTGCTAAGTTATTTTTGTTGGTGGTTAGCACAGAATTTCTTCTCTTTTTAATAGGGCTGAAGACGAATAGGATTATTTCTGATTTTATCTAAGATCTTTTTCACAATGAAAGACTAGGTCCAAAATACATGGTCCAAAACCCTTTTAAAYGCCAGAATCATTTGAACGCCATAATCCCTTAATGAACTCTTTGTTTTAATAGATATATGATCACAGATATATGAATGTCTTAGCACATACATTCTAGGGAGTTAGCAGTTACCTTAGACAGTCTTTTCTTTTTCTAGACACCTGAGGAACTCCAGCTGAATGAGTACTTCCCTTCTGACCTCAGCCATGGGAGCCTTCCCAGAAACATACTTTGAGTACAAATAACTGCTGACTCAAAAGACATTAAAAAAGGCAATTCYTCCCTGTCCCCATCTCTATCCATTTATTCTTGCTCAAGAAATCAGATACAATCAAAACTCTTTTTCCATAGGTATTGGGAGGGAAAGATGATACCTGCTGTAAGGGAGGGATTTGAACCAATGTCTTCCAAGCAGTTGTTCTAGCCCATTAGTTCCTCACCTGAAAAGCATCTTTTCCCCCTCCTGGATCTACTGATAKTTATTTATTTACTTTATTTTACTTATTTAGAGCAGCTTTAAAAGCTCAGTGCTGGACATACACAATGTCCTCTAATTGGAAATTAGATTTGTAGGTATTATTTGGAAAGGTGTCTGTTCTCTCTTCCTAGTTCTAAACAACTGACAGTTGGTAAATTGTCATTGGTAAATTGGTAAATCAGAAAATATGGACTCTTAAATCCTGTTCCTCTTCCTTATCTTCTGAGTAAGGTTAATATATTCTCCTAATAAACCTAAGTTCAAAATCTTGCTTCAAATCTGTGAGATGAAGAGGAATTTCAACCTGCAATTCCATATCATTGCGGTGAAYTCAAATCTTCAAGTAAAGCTGATGAAGAAAGAGGGATATTTTTCTTTTTGTATAATCTTAGGGTTTGTTTATTTGTTTGCAAAGGAAAAAGTAGTTAACATCACTAGATGTTCTTCTTTTTAGATATTTAAATGAATGATAAAGTTTTCGGAAGTACAATGTCAGTGAAGCAGGCACCTCAAGCACGAATGTAGAAAAAGGCTGTGGATAAAAAAATAAAGAAAAACAGATAGATCTGTTATAAAGTAGTGTACATGTATAACCATTTTGCATCAGCTGAAGTTCTGACCATGGACRTTTTCTAAACTCAAAGATTCTCAAGTTTATTTTGTAGAATATTGATTGAGTGAATGAGCAACAAATGGTAAATACTTGGATGACTGAACTTCAAAACTAARCTCCAAGAGACAAAGAACACCTTGGCATAGCATCATAAATGTTATTAAAAGTATGAAATTATACCTTGTAATCAAAGCTGCTAGTAATATAAAATCAATTCTTTTTTTTTTTTTTTTTTT
>PTEX01000136.1:145679-274449 GCA_003342815.1 Eudromia elegans
GATGATTCAAAGCAAAGAAATGAAAACAGGAATTTCTGCTTTACCAAGATGGTGCTGGCGGTGGCTGCAGCACCCTGGCTAGATTCTCCATATTTGTGTGTATGAATTTTCTTTCTATCTTAAGCCTGCAGTGCACAATAGCTATGTCAGTCAACACCAGTGATAATTTTACTGCAGATTTCAGCTATTAGCTATATATAATATTGTACAAAAATCATAATCAAATTATTGAGTAAAAATATACCAGCAGAGACTAGTCAGGGAATAATAAACGGAAAGATAAACACATCAGGAATTTAGAACATGCACTAAGATTTTCCTTTCATTTATCTGTCCACAGGTGTYTAAGGAATGAAGATAATTGACATATTAGGTCTGGAATTCAGAAGGTTAAATAYGGAAAATTGCTGCATTTTACCAAGGTTTTAAATACTATGCTTCACTAAAGTTTTATCCTTTTTTTTTCCCTCAAATTCAAAGGGAACATATTTCTGTAGAATTGAATAGAGCTTGACCTACAAAGTTAAATAATAATGCTATTTKTAGTTGCAATTTCTCAAAATGTGTAGAATTAACAAAATATGTCCTTATTTAAATTGCATACATATCTTTTATAAGAAGGATTTAAGTGCTCAATTGTAGGAAAGGTATGGAAACATAGTAGCTAGAGAAAAGTCCTGTCATTTTTCTCTAAAGCCCACAAAAGTTTCTGGGCATATAAAGAAAGGAGATTAATTATGAAAAAAAAAAGTTTACAGATTTAATACACAAAGTAGTTTATTTGACAAACAGTACAAGCAAAGGGACAGGGAAGATAAAGAGGCGGCACTATAAAAATATATGTAAAAAGATACTACATTGAGCAGATGACACTTTTTGGGGATAAATGACGTACTTAAAGGACAAAGATTAAAATGTGAGATTTGCAACAGAGCATAGCAAATGGAGGGAAGAAAAGAGGCTTAAAATTCTCCTCATAGAAAAATCTTGCARAATTTAATGGTGAGCAAGAACTTTTCTATATAATTCTTATACTAACTTTTATAACAGAASTATAACTATATGTTAAGTAAAACGGCTAATTAATATGTAGTTTAAAAACTGTAGAAAGGATATCTCTGCTTATTAAGACTCCAATTCAACAGAATATTTAAGCATGTGCTTAACTTTAAGTATGAGCTGAAGTTCCATTGATGTAATTGAAGTTAAGAGACATGAAGTGCTTTGACAAACTGGKGTTTCAATTCAACAGGATTTAAAAATAAGTCCCAAACTAGTCATTCTAATTTTTGTAGAAACTTAATGTTTTCATAAAATCATAGAATAATAGAATGCTTAAGGTTGGAAGGGACCTCTAGAGGTCATCTAGTCCAACCCCCCTGCACACGCAGGGTCCCCTAGAGCATGCAGCACAGGGTGATGTCCAGGCGGGTTTTGAAGATCTCCAGAGAAGGAGACTCCACCACCTCTCTGGGCAGCCTGTTCCAGTGCTCTGTTACCCTCACTATTAAGAAATTCTTTCTCAAGTCCCTGTGGAACTTTTGGTGCCTCAATTTGTGGCCGTTTCCTCTAGTTCTATCACTGGCCACCACTGAGAAGAGGCCAGCCTCATCCTTCTCACTCCCTGTCTTGAGATATTTATACACGTTAATCAGATCCCCTCTCAGTCTTCTCTTCTCCACGCTGAAAAGGCCCAGCTCTCTCAGCCTTTCATCCCTATTAAACACTACAGAACATTTCCATGGTAATAAAGGCTTATTTGCAAAGTCCTTTCATGTGTAGTTTAGGTTTTGTTTGACCTCCACACCAGTCTTCCTTCAGAGAGGACCCCTCCTCACACCTGCAGACATCAGGAACAAATGAGGCTATAATATACGTACCACACGTAGCACATATAAACACCAACAGATTAAATAAATGGGCAGCAGAATAGCACCCCATTTATTTCTCCAYCCACAGGCATATACCTGATCATTTTCTGGATTAATATATCCCATTTACTCTGAGACACACACACTATCACATTAAATTGCTTTTTTTTGTATAATTCTCTACTAGACCATCCCAATCCCCCATCTTTAGCAGCTGTAAATACTTGAGATCCATTATCTTGGCTTTATGGACCACAYATGATATAATGAAAGACCATTTTAAAAAGGTGAATGAAGTGGAGRACAGAAACCTGCATGGGACAGAATAAAAACTAGTTCATAAGACTTGTCACACACAATAGCTGTGAGCTCKGGCACCAGAAATGCTCTGTAAGATATCCATGCTCTTAGGACTCCTTGCTTTACAGCTACCTCCAACCCTAACTCTTTCACAAAGTTTTGTGTGAGTGTGTGTTTATTAATTTCCTTATTTTTTAATGTTTAGTTCAAAATGAATGAATAGAAGGGACAGAACTGTAGAGGTTACATCCCCAGGGAGAAGTACAGCTGGTGATAGAAATTATCTCCTTCAGTAACAGCTGTGAAAGCCTTATGTGCCAGTAGCTGCATGTGAACCCTTTATTTTTGTAGTATAAAATCTGACAGGAAAGTGTAACTCTGGAGAGAGTATTTGTATGCAACCGAACGCGTCCGCTGTGCRTTACACGTCCTTGTTACGCAGGCTGCTGAGTTCCTATCCCACCTACCCTGCTTCTGTGGGCTCTCAATTGAGTGTGATCCCTGGGCCTCTGGCACTTGGGTTCGGGCACCCGGGTCCTTGTCAGCTACAAGGTAGCCTTGAGCCTCTGAAAATGGGCACAACTTAATCAGTTTGTCCATCCATCTAAAATATGCTTTCTCAAAAATGTTGATTTCTGGGAAGCTAAGAGGGTTTTTTCATCCCCTTCAGCCTTTTTGCTAGTCTTTGTAGCTGTGTAGCAACCTACACATGCACCAGTCCTCGAGTCCTTCTAAAGGTGGCATCCAGGACCAGGTCCCCTCCGCCTGTCTTGGAACATATGCAGAAAACATATGCAGGAGCATCATTCTGCTCCTGGTCTTCCTAGCTGTGACCTTCAGAAATTGCCCTTAAATTCAGCCAGAGTTTGTCTTCTGTCTTTTGTTAAGTGAGGAGAATGCTTTCCTACCTCCAAGTCTTTATAAAATACGGTTAAAATTAAAGACTGTATGCACGTGCCAAGTAATCTGCTCCCAAGCCTACACGAACAGTGTCAGTCGGAGTTTTCCCATGGAATTCGATGTGAGCAGGGTCAGAACCTATTATAATTGAGAGAAGTTGTTAATATACATCACTTACCGCCTGCCTGCAGTTCTGGTCTAGCTAATAAAGTCACTCGCTGGCATAACAATATAGAGTGCAGGAGCAAGTGACATGCTCTTCTGTGTGGTTATGAGGCCTTTTATAACACACCTTCCCCTTCACTATACAGTGGGGGATATATAAATATATCTCCATATGCTTTATGCTGCTATATTGAGTAACTTTTTTAATGTATGCTTTGGCAGCTCAGCATTTCTCAAGCAAAACGGATGATGTGACACCCGTAACAGATTAGCAGCTTTATGAAAACACCAGTATAGTCTAACACCAGGAGCTGCTGGTTACACSTAATTGGCTTTTGGAACGTGCTAATAGACCCACTTAGTTTAGCAAGAATTGATGGCTTGTTTGTTTGTCTGTTTGTTTTAAATCTTTCCCTTTGTCATCAGAGGTTCGTATTAGTGGCGTGCCAAATGTGTAACACTTAAGAGCAAAATTATATCGCAATCAACATGTGAAGCCATCTGTTTTGTCAGGGAGGACTGTGACTGCGAGAGGAGAAGAAAGCGGCATTGGTGCTGCAAAACACCCTTCCTCCGTCTCTACCAATCACTGTTTTGCCTTGGCAAATGCCCATGCAATGTGCTATGCCTCTCCCAGACACAGCTACAACACGGGCAGCCCTGACTGCATTGAGCTGCTTTATGAATCAGTCACCTTTTGACTGTCAGCAGGTCTGAGCAACGAGCTGCTGAATCCTCCCCCGGAGTCCCAGGTTCAGTGCTGGTGCTGCTGGGTGCGTGGTGAGATCATCTAGCAGGTAGTTTGATGTCTTACAGAAAGTGAAATACTGTGTTTTATTTAATTATTGAGATTAGCTCCTGCATTTGGCTTAAATACACTTTTTTGCAAAGACATCTAACCTCTATTACAAGACACTCCAGATGAAAAATTCACTGTGTTTCACAACTTGTTTCAGGGGCTAATCAGTCTTTGGAGATATATGTGAACTATTAAAAAAAGACCTTTTTTGTCTTTCAATTTTTTAAATTATTGACTTATTATTTTCACTGACTGATTAAAAAAAAAAAAAAAAAAAGAGACGTTGCCTAAGAATCAAAGAAAAAGATCGTGCAAAGATGCAGAGATATATTTATGACTAACAAAACCACACATGACATGGCTAAAACATGGAATGTAAGTAGTTTTAGAGAAGCCTCTAAAGAAAATTAAAATTTTACAGTCTTTGATTAAATAACTCCTAAGCCCTAAATAGTAGTAAAGGATTTTGTATCTTTGTGTATGATGGTTATTAGACATGGACTGGAAAACTGAGTTGGTGTTTGATATCAACAACTCTAAGAAGACACTGAAGAAGAAAAAAGAATTAAATCACCATCTCCTGAAATGGTTTAAGGCCTGGAAAAAAAATATGTTTTATTGTGAAATTTCAGAAAGCTCAACACATTTTATCAGGAAAAAGATGAAGAGTTATTTCTGTCAAATGTGTTAGTATACCTTAATTGCAAAATTTAGGATAGAAATGATGTCATACTGATAAAGGTGCTTTCTGGTCCAGAATACTATGAACCTGGTTAAAACAAACAAAAAAATCATGTCTTTTATGACCAAATTGCCACTGTTCTTTTTGAAATGGCAAGTTTCCATGATAAATGATTTACATTTTTTATTTACTTTCTAATGAGTCCTGTTTAGAAATTTTACCCTCTTCAAAATGTGGCAGATCTCATTCTGTGCTGGGTAGCTCATTGKGAGCACAGAGCGAGGCCAATTAATTGAGCTGCTTCTGGCTAACTGAAATTCAAGATGCCTTATCCATTCCTAAAATGGTAAGTCCTGGTTACTATAAGAAGGTTGATTCCAGGGTGTCCAGTTATGTCCTTTTATATGCATGTAAGCCTGAATTTAAAAAATAAACCTGAACTAAAAAAAAAAAAGTTATAAATGTAATTCATATTTTGTTATTTAGCTTGGTGAAAAAACAAACAAAACACCACAACAAACTGTGACTCTATTTTGTGAAGMGTATTTTTTTTCAGTTTTAAGGTTCTGTTGATGGACACATCCTTTTAAAACTCACACCATGTCTGGCTGCAGTTGTCACTTTACATTGAATTGTAACTTGACAAGAAAGTCCTGGCCAAATGCAGCACTTAAACAAGACGAAACGTAAGACAATAAAAGCTGAAATGACATCTTTTYTCCTTTTTTACTTTCTTTCTTGAGGCACAGTATTGTTCTGAAGTTGTGATAATAATTAATAGTAATAATAACAAAAATTGTAATATTAAGGATGACATCTAATATTGCTGTCCATTTGTAGTAACAGCACATGGGCACCTAACTTAAACTGATCCAAACTTTTACATGTCAAAATTGAGATAGGATAGATCTAGACTAGAATAACAAAGAGAGGGAATGGACTGGTGAGCAGTTTTTACGGAAAGGACTTCCGTATGTCTGGTTTTCTTTTTTCTGGAACAGATGATCTAAAAAGAAAAACAGATTAGCTAAGAAAGAAAGGWAAAGATTTGTATTTCCTTCCTTCTTACCTGCAACCAGTGGATGCATTGCTAGCCTCACATGAAAGCATTTAGTTTTGGAAGCTCTGAAACCAGTCGCAGTAAGCTGCCCATATACTTTCCTAGTTGTTTACACTATTGCATGTAGGTATATTTTTTTTTTTTTTTATGCAGCAAGACGTGAAGAAAACAGAACTGATGAACTGTGACTTGGAGACCTCCATTTACTTTTTGTAGAAAAAAAAATAATATTGATTGTTCCTTGGAGCATTTTCTACCAGTGAAGTTAACTGGTCCATGAGRACTACTTTAAAATGTAAGTTAGTAAGTTGGGTTTTAACCCAGGTTGGCAGGGATTGCAGTCTCTTTTGGGGTCTGGCGAGCCATTTAATTGGGAAAGCAATGAAGATTCTTAGTTCCTTAAAGCACTGCCTTGGAAAGCCTTCAGTACCATTATGTGATACATTATTTTTTTTCCTTTTCTTTTCCAAAAGAAACAATCAAGAGAAAGAAAAGTCCGTGAAGGTGACTTCAAGAACAGCCCTGTCAAGAAGCACTAGGTCCCCCTGATGTTTAATGAGGAACATTTACTTTCAGGATAAATATAAAGTGCTGTTTCCAGTGTCGATGGAGAAGAGGATGTATGCAAATGCACTGCTGACAGGATGCATGACTTCYAAGCTTGTGTGCTCGCTCCCTTTTTGTCTGAAATACTTCATATGAGAAGTGTATTTTCCCCGGGGATGTACAACAAGATTCTGATCTACCTTTTTTTTTTTTTTTCTTCCCTCTAAATTAAATTAAATGATATGGCCATGGAGCCCCTCAGGAGGGTAGTGGTGGTCAAGACTGCTCTTCATATCCTGATAAGATGACGACTTATTTTKAAAGCAAGTAACTTCTGAGTGGATCTAAACTGCCAATGACAAAGGAATGAGGTGGTGGGTTGAATTAATGTGAACATTTAATGAGCTGTGTCGATACTGTCCTACTGAGAAACAGTAAGACTTTTTGAAACACTTAGGGGAAGGGTGAAGAATAGATGTGACAGTATAGAAAAAAAAATCATTGTGGAAAATCTGAATTTCTATTTATTTGATTTTTTTAGCAGTTACTCATTTAAAACTTTAGTCATACCACTGGGATGTTTCCTTAGTACTTTGCTGTTAAAATAACAACTTTTAAGAAAGGTTGCCACCTTGTAACTTCTTAATATTAGTGTATAAATACAAGAAAAAGTTGCTGAAARGTAACAAGTCATAATCTTCAAGACAGTATTCCTTAAGGGAAGCASAGGTGAAAATCACCAAGGATTAACAAATTACCTCAGGGTATTTGGAAAAGTGATTAAATGTCTTGTCAGGATATGAACTCTTCTGTGCTATGCCATACAGAAATGAAAAATATTGTCCCTCTCCTCTGTGAATAATCAAGGCAACTAAAAACATGGGAAAACAAGAGTCCAAAGGACACAGTGACTCAGTTACTCATGATTGGCACCTTATGGCATTAAAGGACTCAGGAGACATGTTCCCAGCTCTGTATTAAATCTAGATTATAACACTGAAAGTTGAGCTCTCTGTCACTTTGTAGAATGCTTAGTCCTTCAACAGTGGCCCCATTTTTTCTATATAATTAATGAATAATATTATGTGATTCAAAACATGTTTATTGAGGAGACACATAATTAGCAAGTGCTCAGGAAAGGAGTGAGACATAGCTTCTCATTTTCATCTTATCCCAAAGGTCTCATCCTCTGACATGYATGGTTCATATCCTGTTTCTCTGTGATATCTGAGAAGGTTTAATTCCTGCAAAAGGCTTGCCCAATTCTCTTTCTTTATGTAATTAWACTAATCAGATTTCAATTCAAAATTATTTCATACAGAAATTAAGCATTATAATTCACACAAATAAGACTGACCAGGTCTATTTATTTATTTATTTATTTGTTTATCACCATTATTTCCCACCATTCTAAGCCTTTTAGTCCTGGCGCTTTCAAAATTACTCTACACTATGAAGTATCTGTAGAATTACTCTTTGCACACCCCACTGTCTGATCACGCTTGTAATAATGACATCTCCTCAACTATGTCAGTATTTAGAGACAAGATTCTGAGTAGAATCTTCGAAACAATGTTAAGCAAAAATCTATAAATATTAGTATAGAAAGAGGAAAAAAACCAGCAGTCAAACACAAACTTTTCTGCCAAATAATTTCTGCATTTTTTGACATGTGAATATGTTCTTGTTTTTTTAAACTAGATCAGTTTTTGGCAATATAACGGTTTTGAAAAGTGGACATCTCTTATAGATCTCTTACTATAGATTATCTCATTATAGATTTAAGGATATAAATTTAGATAAGATTACAGCTAAAAAAAAATCACTGAAAGAATATTACATCTTCCCCGAGAAAATATGAATACAAAAACTGTTTGAAATCTTTATTGTTCCATAAAAGAGTCCTTCTAGGATTCTTTTTGGAATTTTAAATGCTCAAAAGCAAGTCCATAAGATATAGATATAATAAAAACTCTTGTTATTTAATACACTGGAATGGCGCAATGAGTTAAATTATCTTGTCATCACATATTTAAAACTATACAAACTAAACAATAGATATGATAAAATACAAAGATATATGTGCCTTGTTTTCAAGAAACAAGTGATTAACAGAGAAAAAGCTAAGTGTGATATATTGGTGTGAACATTAAACCAATTTGAACAAATTTTATGAATATATGGATCATATATTCTCTTCCATAAATGCTTTTTAGATAATAATATCCTTCAGCAATGACAAAATGATTGCAGCTAATCTACAGTGTATTTTTCTTCATGTATTTTATATCTATGCAACAATAAAAAATTAAAATCTCAAAAAATGAAAAAAAAAGGAAGTAGAGGAACAAAAAAGTTACTTTTGCTTTTATTGCTGTTTTTAAGCTAAAATTAATTTTAAAGATGGAGTTAAATATGCAGGGACAGAGCAACTGTTGTTCAAGTATCTCTCATGGTTCATCTTTTTAGGATCTTGTCTTAAAAGGTAACTCATATCAGAAATTGAAAATGGGCTAGTTGGCATTTAGTGCAGAGCAATGCTAGGAACTAAGATGATTCTTAAATATCCTATGAGATTTGAACTTTATTTGTCTTTTTACATGTCCCTGGGTCTTTACATCTGAAACTAGACCCTAGACCCTATAGTGCCAATCTCTTAGCATTTGATATGTCTGCCTTTAATATGCGGATATTTTATCCATCATATTATATAATCTAGGTGACTTTTGCAATATCATCTTGCTCCAGCATCAAGATGCATCAGGAACCCCTGCCTGGTGGCAATTTTCTCATTCTGAACTGAGAAAGAAAAGATCAAAAAAAAAAAAAAAAAAAGAAGAGAGAGAGAGACATAAGCAGGAGAACTGGCAATTGTTCATTTCACTGATTAAAAATGACTGTTCCTGGAGCCATCTCAGCATTAACCTGAGCACCAGGTAACTCCTGTTTTATGCTTTGATTGGAAATTGTTTGCACGAGGCACAGTGGTGTTTTGCTGAAATGGCAGTATATTGCCCAGAGAAGGGGAAAAACAGAACAGAAATCAGTGGCTATCGGGGTGGAGAAAACATCGTTTATAACGCAGTATTTCGCATTAATTATCTTCTACCAAGCACGACCACACCGGGGCCCAGTTTGGCCCTCTCTGTTTGCAAAGCGCTTTGAAGTTGCAACATACTTTGTAAAGTGCTAAGTATTATTAAAATTAATTGATACAGTGACTGTTCGGCGCAGCTGCCTGCTAGCTCGGATTGAGTTATACTGAATGATATTGTTTGTGCTATACTGAAGAGCTCCGTGGTAATACCTTATGACTGCCTCTCCTCTGGGAGCTCTCCCAAAAGCGGGATGTGCATCTGATGAGAGTAGCCCACTAAGCAAAGCTTTAAATATGTACATCGCAGGAATAGGAGTGAAGAACGTGCGTGGGAGGCAATTTCGAGGGTTTTGTAAGCATCAGTCTTCCATTTAGACGGGAATTGACTTTGGTCATTATTTTCCTCCTGTGGAGGTAATGGGCAGACCAAAGTTRACTTTGATATGAAAAAGAACAGGGTCAGGTTCACCTAACTCCTGTCCCTTGTAGGATGGTCTCCTTTGATTTTCTTTGACTAATAGCTGAAATTTTGGCCACCTTCGTCTTTTCACTTCAGCTTAGGTGCCTAACAAGTATTTAATTTAGGAAGTCCATTGACCTAGGTGTCCATTGCAGTCAAGGGAAAAGAGAAAAGAGGCGAGGAAAGTGCAGGTGAAGCAGGATGATTCGGGTCTGCAATGGACTGTGTCACTTACCCTCTTCTTTTGCCTAGAGAAGGATTCTGCAGGAACTGAGCATCAGTGCCTCAGCTGGGAGGATGACCCTTGGCCAGGACAGTTTGTCTCTATACAGAAGCAAGGTCCAGCCTAACTGACCTCAAAGGCAGTTAGATGGGGTAAACTGTCCCTGCTAATCATTTTTCCATTGCTCCCCTTTTTTTCCATTTTTTTTTTTTTTAATTTTTATTTTCTGCCATTTCTTTCAGTGTGAGTTCTCTGAATTTTCTGCTTGTTCTTCCAGGTTTCCAGTGCTAAGTCTCCCGTGCAAACAGCTCTGCTAGGATGCAGCTGTCTCATTTTGCATAGCAGACTGAAAACACAGCTCTCACCAGCCTGCGTTATGCTAACTTATCATTGAAACATTCAGACCTGAACCCCTGGAATTTTCCATCTGCTTTTCATCTGCTGAGCTGACGCTAGAAGGGCAACYGCTGCGAGAAACCCTGCAGGGCAGGTTTTACCAGTGGGTGTAATTGCGAATCAGTAGCTAACGCTCTCAGATACAGGGCAAGGGATGGTTAATAAAAGAAAATATAGATCAGAAAGATACAAACACGCATCACAGCTTGATCCAAATCAGTGTTGTTGTTATGTGGCTTTTTTATGTACGTGTACACACTCACACTTTCTCAAGTGCATGTGTGTTAGCATGTCTTCGGTGTAAGAAATCCCAGATTCGTGGAACTCCGTCAGCATTTCAATGCAGGGACTGGTCTTATTGAGATTCCAGACAGGGAGAAGAGAGAACTGAGAACCACTTCCCCACCAACAGTGTCACCCAGTTCTTGAGCAAATCAAATTAAAGAAAAAAAGAAAAAAAAAAAAAAAAGATTTTAAGTGCTTGGAGCAACATGTCTTAAAGTACCAAGTATACAAGCCTGATCCCACAGTTTGCTGATCACCACTAAGAACTCTGAGGCTTTGTTTCTGTCTTGCAGGGTGCATCTGAGAAGTGAAGAGGCCATATATTGGTGGTGGCAGGTAAGCTAGCCACAGCCACAAGTGAAGTGTTGTGTGTGTATATATTGCTATCTTAGGGAACAGACATAATTAAGAATTTAAGGTAATTCCTGCTCAATGACACTAAAAGGAGTCCTTACACTGTGTAGGTGGGGTAGCAGACAGGAGGTTGCACTTCTTTGTAAGAAATACTAAAAAGGCAATAATCAAAATGTGACTTAAAAGATCTTTAAATTCTCTGTTTTCCTCACATGTTTATTTGATTGAAAAGAAAAATAAATAAATAATGGAAGCTCAAGAAAATGTACACAAACACACCTGCATGTGTTCCCCCCCGACATCATATAAAATGACCAGGGCAAATAAAGGAAAATAATTTTTGCAACTGATGGAGCAGAAACCACATTATGGCTAGATGCTAGTTCACAACATACAGTTCTAGAGGYCCACAGCTAAATGCATTTTTCAGTATCTTTACCGCAATTTATTAAATTAAGTTTTAAAATGAATCACATTTCTTTCCTACATTTTTTTTTCCCTTTTCCCTTCTCTACTTAGCAGTTTGTTGCCTTGTCTACATCTTTCAGTCAGGGTTTATCAAAGTTCTGCTTTGGTTTGTTTCCTTTCTTTTTCAGACCTGATTCTGGATAGTGAAATTGTCCATACCTATGTGCTATCCATACACATAGGAATTCTGAGGATTCGCTGGGAAGTGGAGAGGAAGATAGAAAGTATCTAGAATACAAAAGAATAGCTATTATTTAAAGATTATATGCCTGTCTCCGGCCTTCCTCTTTTCCCTCAAGGAGTTCCTAACGTTGGAACTKCTTTATTTCTTAGTCTTAGTCCCACATTCGTGCTAGTTTCGTGAAGGAAATCTGGTAAGACTTTCTCAGACATAATCCTTTGGACATGCAGATGGTTAAGCCCAACCTCTTTATATATAGCTAATGAGTCTGGAGAGAGATTTTTCTTCATGTCTCTTTCAAATAGAGAAAAAAAATCATCAAAATCATGTAGCATATGGCACACATTGTTAGGATAATTTTTACTTGAGTTTCATCTTTCTTCTTTTAAACTTAATATAAGCTAAAATAATAATAATAATTCCCAYGAGCTTTGAGTCTTGTGTCTCCTGAATTTTAACACCTTTGAGTCATTTTCCTTTTACTTCAGCTCCATTGATCCTGGCTCTTGAAAGCAGGAAAAGCTGTAACCACTTTTAAGGGAGATAAAATAGAAGAAATTGACATGGCAAACATCACAAAAAGAGGCAATTGCAAAATGGCCAGTGCCAGAAGTCCTGTCACAGGAACCCTGACACAGGACCATAGCAGAGATGCCCATTAGAGGCAAATGTCAGAATGGCTCACGGAGTCAAGAAATTCTAATAAATTCTAAWGAGGAATTTTGGGGGTTTCTGAGGAGGAATTGCAAGAAAGGAAATGGGGAGTAGGGGGAACCAAACCCGAAAATATCTAGCAATGCCTTCTTCTGTTTATAAAATATGAAAAATGAATTCAGTATGTAGCTACTGACTGTCTACTCACGTATGGAAAAAAAAAAGAAAGAAAAAAAGAAAAAGAGAGTAGCTCTGAGTATAACCTAGTTGAAGTGTGATTTAATTAATAACACTCAAACTATGAGCTTTCATTTAAAGTAAGATCCTCTGGGACTTATTTCTTTACATCACTGCTAGAATACAAAACGGAGACTTAACACTAGTGTAAACTACCTTTGCATATAAGGTATGCAAATGGTATGTGTTGAAACCTCTATGCATATGTGAATGTGTGAATATGCATGTGTGTAAGTGTGGGTGAGAGTTTCATATTAGGTGTAGTTGTGCGAAGAACATATTTTTCTAAGATCTTTGTTCTTGATTTAATTTTCCCCTTTTCATAAAAAGGAGCATAGCAAGATTATCTTTTGCAGTTATTAGTAAAGGATCTATTTATACAGATGCCTTTCTAAATTATGAATTCAATCATCATCCCACAGATAAATGTTGAGTCATAAAGGCACATGTTGATTTAATATCTGAGAATGAGACTTTTAAGTCAAAGGACTGAATCACATTAGAAGTGCTGGGTTAGAAATGGTTAGGCTTTGAAACTTAATACTACAGCAAATAAATCTGACAATACGTTTTAAAATTGAGAAGAAGGAAAAAGGAAAAGATAAATGGCAGCCATGAAAGGATCATCAGAGTATTTTTTGACCAAACTGCTGCATATTTCAAAGGCGCATTATCAAGGCAGTTTTCTATTTGAGGACCAAATGAATAAGTTGTTCATCAGTGTAATAAAGCATGTTATATTCCATATAAACATATACGATTAGATAGAAAACAACAAAGAGCATCAAATTTSTAAGTCCTGAAATTTGCTCAGGGAGTAACAAGAATATAAATTATGGGAAGRAATTTATTTATGATAAACACAGGAAAAACTTTTTTCCAGTGGAAATCTATCAAATCCTTCAAGATGTATGATTGAAATTTTATCTGCTTTGTACATTCAGGGCCAAATTTCAGAACAAGGAGACAATGTGTTTGCATTTAAAATACTCCTCATACGAAGTTTTGAATACAGACATACCCATAAAAACAACACCAAAACTGCAATTGTTAGTGGTATGTGTAAACGTGGATCACTGTGAAGGTGTAACTATGGCTAYCCTTTATAAAACCACAAAGAAAATATTGTATTGTATGTAAAGACTGTTTTGTTTCCCAAGGATTCAATCTCTTTKTCTTATTAACACCCTTAATTAGGATGCAAGGTAAATTACAAACAACAATCTAGATGATTTTCTGAACTGCATAACCTGCAAGCTTTTTAATTCATAGGTGCTTCCCTAATCAGCCTACAAGTTCCTTAGGCTTCAGCATAGGTGCTTAAACATTCTCAGATATGAACATGCTAAATGAGTGCTATTGCTCCACATACATTTTGACTGTAACACAACACAAACCATCTGGGTGTCAGACACTCATTAATTCTTYAGTGAGGACAAAAATCCAGCCTGTTGGAAGGGTGTTGTGTCAATCTTCTGAAGAACAGGGCTCTTGCTGAAGATGTGGGAGATCCAGGTCCTGCTCAGCATTGACTGAATTTGCCCTGTACTGCAGTTGAGAAAGCTGACCACAGAGCATGGCACAGCTTCAGAGAAGTGTCTCTGATGAAAAAGGTTAATGTTGAACTGTTTGACTCGCTCTGCAAAGGCACATCATCTCTTACTTAGTCAACAGAGCTAGGGAGAAACCTTAGATATGTAGTTTGGAYTGCCTGTGAAGGCTCACAAAGACATATTCTTCTCTCCACTTGATATATATGGAGCTTTAGGTAAGTGAGGTACTAAGAGTTACCATGAAGCAGTATCTAAGGTCATCATCTAAATCAGTTGGGTTGGACTCCAGCATGAAAGAACATGGGCTARACCAGTGTTAACTTCCTTCTCTATCACTCTCACTCTTTTTTTTTTTTTTCTTTTCCCCTCAAAGAAGAGATCTGATCATCAGATTTACAATCTGACAGTTCAATGGATTGGAAAGCTCAGCAAGCTAGACAGGTAGGATTTTTCTCATTTTACTAAGTGTTACTGGATCTACAGGAGATATACACAGATATTGAGATAGTATCCCTAACTACCAGATACTCTCCAAAAAGAGCTGGTTGTGGATGGCTTTCAAATAACAACAGTTATGAAGCAGTTATTTTTGACAGAAATATTCTGTAAATATTTTGGAGAATTTGATCTGCATTATCAGAAGACTTGAAGATTCACGGTTTGCAGTAATTCTAGRCCCAAATTCAGAAAAATGTAAACCTCTAAAAGTACTGATGAGACTCTCATAAYTTTCAGAATACACTGGACTATGTCAATTTATAGTCAGAAATGTTAACATATACATCTAGGGTTGTGCTGTCAGCTGTCACAGTCATATTTTTGGGAAACTACTCACTGAAAAGTCACATTGATTAGTGGGTCTCGCTGCCTGAAGAGCCATTTGTGAGTGAAAAAGGTGGTCACATTTTCTCTTAAGGGATGGCAGATTTCTTTTAATTTTTTTCAGGTCGCTTTTCCTTCCCTTTCATGCTCCTATTCAAAAAGAAAGGCACTGACCGTGGCATCTTTCAAATTACAAACAAAAGATTACAGTTAATGGGTACTGAAAAAGAGAGAAGAAAAAGATTTCATCCCAACTAGACTAAATATTTTGAAGTTCATAATTTGATGAATGTGGAGAATTATCTGGTCTTCTTGGTTTTAGTTGGATTACCTTAATTCAGCATATTAAATAAAACCATGCATTTGCTTTTCAAGGAACATGAGAAATTGTTCTAGAAAGGCCTTATTAGTTCTGCTTTTCCAGTTCTCAACAGTGTGACATTATGAACAATGATAGGCTTTACAGACTTAGTAAAATGTGTTATTGTCCTTGCTGACAAACACTGGCAAGCTGCTGTGCGTGTTTTTATAGAGCACAATGTCAAAACTTTCTCATACAAAGCTTGAGGATCTGTACAGAATAAGCTACAGCAGGCAAAGATTAGCAAATTCCCAGTGTAGCTGTTTACAGATTTGCAACTTGGATATGCACTTGCGGGGCGTCATGGTTATATATTGAGCATCCATAAATCACAAAGCTCCCCGGCCTTGTTATGGAAATATGACAATTCTGCTCGGCACCTGCTCCACCCTCTATTTCTGTCACTTGCCAGAATGACAGCGGGCTATAAACGTCTCCACATCCTAGAGCCCCAGCTCTGATTCTGATGGAATTAAATGACCTTGGCCAAGATGATATTTTTGATGTGGAGAGTTTATCCCATTCTTCATGCAAAAGAAGCAGGGCTCTAAACCTGAGTGACAGAAGTCAAATCTTCTTGAAGAAAAAATAAAATAATGTTGACTTTATTTTAATATTTCTTTCTCAATGTGAAGAAGTTTCACTAGGTAATTGCCCGACACAAATATTTATGAATGTCAGACCATGGGATTCTGTAGCATTTGCTCAGAGAATAACATCACTTAATGAATTCTACCATGCACATGGGACTCAGGTCTTTAATGAATAGGTCACTGTGATTTCTAGAGATGGCTGTCACTTTGAGATATGAGAATCATTTCTCTTTAGTGAAGAGGAGCTTGGATATGTGCATATTTAGGGGTTCTATTTCGCACAGCTTTAGACCTCTCAGGAATGATGCAGAGCCAGGACTAAGATTTAGGAGATTTCAGCTGTCATAGCACTGATATTCTCAAAGACCATAGGAGTAAAAACATGCAGATGAAAAAAGACAAATGCAATTACCCCGTCAAATTAGTTATTTTTGTGTTATTGCTTGTGTTCTGAAGCACTGGAAACACAGCATTTTTTTTCATGCATTTTACTTGATGGTTCACTGCTCATTTATTCATTTCATCATTATTCATTGTCTGCCAAAATTTCAGGGTTGCCATTGTAAAAATCATAATTATTTTAGTATAGCTATATCTTTCACCTTCAGGTTGTTTTTTACCTAATAATGAATGGGATGAAGGAAAGTGAACACATTTACCATTCAGGAAAGAACTTGATGATCCTTTTCCTGTAGCAATCTCATGCATAGACACATATCTACAAATATGCAAGGAAAATTAACCTGAAAAATTCMACTTATATCAAAATCATTTTTACTTGTCTCGGAATAAAGAAAACCTGGATTCCTGGTTAAGCTGAGAAAAGTTGTGGTCCTTTTAGCTCAGCAGTGGAAGCACAGCATTACTGTTCATGACTCTCTCAGGGGGAAAAAAGGACTTCCATTCCCATATTATCTGACCAAAACAGTTTATCTTTTTACTAAACAAAAATAATGAAGTAATAAATAAAAATTTGCTTCTGATCTAAGTAATGATTACAACAGTTGCCACCTTCAGAAGTCTTTGGACCCTTCGCCCTCAGGCTACAGTGACCACACATAGGGCTCTGCAGAGAAGCCAGCTCCTTTTACATCACTTTCTCACTACTCCTCTCTCTGCTCCTCCCCATCTCCTTCCCTCAGGTTTCCCTATAAAGTCTTGCATAGTCTCACTCACCCCTCTTTTATCTAAAAATCCTCATATTCATCTATTTAACCCTTCTGTATGGAGTGAAGGTTGGCAACATCTACAATTTCTCTATGGTCTAGCAACTAAAGACTGAAGGATTTTCTCTTTGTTATTCTCTTTACTGTTTCTTGTCTACTAGGTTGGGAAGTTTCTGTACCTCTTATCTACTTTTTCCCCCTTTGCTTATTTTCCCCTTTGCACTGAAAATGTCCTTGACTAAGAACTTTAATAACACAGATGCTGTCACATGGCACGTAATCTTACAAAGGGCGGAGTTCGAACTCAAGGACRTGGTTCTAGAATTATCACCTCAACCCTCGTGCTGAAGGGCTCTTGCAAAGACTCTTACCATCTTTTACTTCTCTTGAGGTTTTCGTCCTTGCACTCTGGTGTCAGAAGCTGTTACCTATTTTAAGGTGAATGACCTCAGGCAGAAATTTCTGTTGGCTGCTACTTCTCTACAAAATATAAATCTGAATGTTTCTCTGCAATAACATTACCTTCTAATAGAAATGCTTTTCTAGCTTAAACGCTGCACCTGAAAAACATGTCTCACACACCTCCATAGTTCTTTTCCTTTTATGCTTCTTTTTCTCTGCYAGATGGTTATGTCATTCATTTTGAGGGGATATATGTTCCTTTGGGAATTCCAAGGGAATTCCAACAGGAAGAGTTTGTTTCCCACTTTCAGCTGCAACTGTGAGGCCTGTAGTTGTTGAAATTATATATGAAGTTTAGAGTTTGTCAATGTGAGTGGTTTTTTCTTTAAATAAAAACAACAAAGTTGACATATATATATATATATTTATATAAAAATGCAGATTTTGAGTATAATACAGTTTTACAAGATTTGTCACAGTTTAAGAATTTGCGCTGAACATACGTAGGACTGCTCCACTGTGCTCCTAATGCCAGCCTAGGGCATCTAATTTAGTGCTAATCAAGTGTTTAGTCAGAAAAAAAAATAACCAAACAAGCTATACAGAGAGTTAAAATTTCCAAACAGAGAAGACAGAATGTATCAGAGAAGCTTGTTTAGGCTTTTGTTAAAGTAACGTCCTTTTCCTTTTAATTTCAGCAACTGCTAGAAAATACATGTTATTTGACAAATCAGACCACACAGACTATGGAAAGGAACAAAGGAGACTGAAATATGGACCAGACGTCTCCAGCTGCTGTCCCACAGCTGGGCTGTGAGGAAATCACAGTAGAGTTCTGGGGAGGATTTTGGGTGGTTCCTGGGGGCTCCCTGCAGTGGGGCAGCCCCTGGTCCTGGTGCTGCAGGCTGGGATTATCCCTGGGCAGGAAGGTGCATGGATCTGGAGAGCCCTGGAGGCACCAACATTTGTAACACTCCTCAGYAGAGACCAAAGATTTTATGGTACCTTTTAAAAAACAGCCAATTTGCACCACAGACAAATAGTAGTCTGAATAAATACGGAAGCAGTAAATGGAACAGGCAACTTTGTCCTKTAATATTTTTTTCCTTGCTCTTCACCACTCAATTCTATGCARCCTTAGACTGATGAATAGCAGGGCTTCTTCTGAGGAAACATTTCTGCTGGTCGATATGACCAGCAATGCCTAGGACTCGGTCTCCTGACTGCCACTGTGCTTTATGGATTTGGCTCTAACGATGCTGCATTCTTTCATTTCCACCCAGACATGAGTGGATTTAGGAACATTCTGTTGTTAACTTGGGGCACTAAATCATTCTCTTTCCCATGTAGGATGCTGTGCAGTTTCAGGAAACCACTCACATTTTAAAGAAGAGCTTTTTATTCAAATAAACACCAAAAAATAAACTGGCTTTCCAAAAAGGATGCTCTCTTAAACTGGCAGTGACATCCTGTGCCTTAATCCACTCCCCTGACTCCAGAAATAAAGTGACAAATGAAATCAGTGACTGTTGAGAAATAACCATGTTCAGTTCAGCTGGATACACACACACATATTGCTCCTGAGTAAATCTRTCTTTTAAGCAAGCACTCTTTAAAATAACAGTGTCAGATTCTGCATTGTAACACAAAACAAACAAACAAATCCCATCGAAAAGCTCTTTTAAAACATATGGCTAGAGAATAAATAATAGATAAAGCTGCTAGTTGATGAGCTGATATACAGATTAGTTCCACAGAAGTGGCTGAAGATGTGTGGCTGAGCGTAGCAGGTACACTCATTCTCACAAAAAAACCCACTAAAAACCCTCCAGTACTCTATGGTAAAGACTCTAAATGCTATTGGAAGCCAAATTGTTGTATCTATTATTGTGGAATACTGCAATATTTGTTTTTAATAAGCATTATGTCTAGACTTCTCTCCAGCGTGTTCGTGTTCACAAAGACTAATCAATAGTTACTTTACTTACTCTATTGAGTTTCAGCACATTAATTAATGTATCTCTCAGTAATCATGACAGACCTCATCACTGGATCAAAGGGAAAAGCCTGAAATTGGTTTTGTTAATGGTGAAGCCATTTCTCCTCTCTCTCTTATACAAGGAGAATATAAGTGCAAAATGCTACCAGATCAGAACAATCATTTAATCAGCTCATGTGGTCCAGGTAAAAATATCTGCCCAAGATGAAGGCAAGGGAAAATCAGTTCTGATCTTTGCTTGGCATTTCATATTGATTGATAAAATCATAATCCTTTAAAAAGGACTGATCGAAAGGGAATGAACTTACTCTCTTGACTTCAAAGAATTTGGAATTAAACTGGTATTTTTTTTCTTCTTTTCCTATTAAATTTGCATGGTGTGCAGTTTTTGTTCTAGTACTGACAACRGTATGGAATAGTACAAGTGAAATGCTCGTGTGGTTTAGTTCAACACACTGATGGTTTCTAAAACATCCATTCCCTGAATTATTGTTTTACAACTTAAAACGCCATTTCTTGACTACCCCCACACAATGTGACAGCAGAAGTCACCACTGCAGGTTTATGAACTGGGACGTGGTGGTAAATCAATATTGAAAATCGTGGCAGTTTGCCATGTTAATTTAGATTTCAGAGTGCCAGGTGGGAGTTGCTGCCTCTGAAAGCAGTCTCCCCCTTGATTTTGAAAAAAAAGAAAAAAAAAATCACAGAGGATGTCTGTTATCTCTCATGAGCCATACTGGCACTAGCTGCTCTAGCAGGAGCTGGTGTTGGTGAGATACCTGGTTTAGAGACYTGTTTTAGCTCTGCCAGGGCAGCTGTGCCTAGGAGAGGGGCATAATGCAGGCTARAGAAAGGTGGTTTATTTTATGCAGAGTCCAGTTTGGCAGCCAAGGTATTCACAGAATAATAGAATGATTGAGTTTGGAAGCAAACTGCTCAAGCAGAGTCAGCTGTAGCTGTGACCAGGATCATATCCAGTCAATTTTGAATGTCTCCAGGGATGGAGACTCCCCAACCTCTAGGGGTTCAAGCACCCTCATGGTAAAAAAAAAAAGTGTTTTCTTGTGTACATGCATAATTTCTTGTATTTCTGCTTGTGCCYATTGCCCCTTCTCTACTGAGGACCACTAAGAGTTTGGATCTATCTATCTTCTTTACTTCATATGTATTGCTGTTGATCCACCGGAGCTTTCTCTTCTCCAGACTATATGGTTTGGTGGTTCTCCTTGCATGAGATGCTCCAGTCTTGTAATCATCTTTGAACCCCTTGTCTGGACTTGATGCAATAGGTCCATGCCTTTCATTTGAYAGAGATCCCAGAACTGAACACAGCAGCCCAGATGTGACCTCACCAATGCTGAGTAGAGGGGAAGGATCAGCTTATCACATTATCATGTACTTTACCTCTGGGTATGCAAGCTGTCAGGGACACTACTGAGAATTAAGGTTASAGAAAAGAAGTTTTAGCTCTAGTGAAATTGTAAGCTTGTCTCAGGATGCTGCTGCCAAGACTTCGTTCCTTGGAGACATTTGAACTGCTGACTGTTTTCTTGGGCAAATGATTAAAGGTGAAGAAGCTATAGTGGTACCTCAGTTCTGAAAACCTCTTATACTAAAAGCTTGAAAAAAATGTAATGYTTTGCATGTTGAACCTACCTGGATTTTCACCTACTCATTTTTAGAGTATTTAGAGTGTAAAATAATATGCATTTTTACCTAAATCATCCTTCTTCAAATCCAGTTATGTAGATAAAATGAGTTGCAGTTTTAGGATGAAGCATCCATGCAGAATGCATATTAACTGTTAAGATATCTTTGTACACTATTTCAATTTCTTCCTTTCAGTGTTCCTATTTTCTATTTACTTGGTCTGCAAAATAAGCCAATGGTAAAACTAGTAAGAAATACCCCTGTACCTGAGTTGTCTTTCTGAAAAAGATTGTTTTCTTATAGTGTATAAACTCTGTTGAGCTGTCTAGTCTCCTTACAGATTAATTGAGGTACAGTGTTTGCTCCAGGCACTCAACTGTGACAGAAGTTTACAAAGTTTTAGCTACTTTTAGGTTTTCCCAGTGGTGGGTCTTCTGAAAAAATCACCAGCACAGTAACTTGTGTTGCTACACTTCATTATGATTTTTATTTATTTTTATTTATTTTTATTTATAAATATTTTTTTCATTATGATTATTCCACTTCATTTTGATTGCTGGAGGATCAAGCATCAAAACTTCTCCTCCCTCTATTTTAGATATGAGACTGAAACATCTTTTCCCATAATAAGACCACTGTCAGAACAAGGTAAATTAATATTCTCATGGGATATTCCAAATAAAATTTTGTAAAACAGATTGCCAAGATGATCCTGGAAAGAGGATCTCATTCTCTTTTCCATGGCAGATTTAGCTTCTTACATCTTTCCCCCCAACTTTTTGTTTGTTTGTTTSTTTCTTTCTTTCTTTCTTTTTGGTTTTGCTTTGTTTTGGTTTTTGATGAAAAAGACGAGGGAACTGATTTAAGCAGGTTGACAGTACTTAATATTGACAAGAACAAAGATCATCCTACGTGGTGTCTCTGTGCACATAGTAACCATTACATAAAGTAAAGTTACATAGTAACTTGATGTAATCCGGAACCATATAGAGTCATATCCTTCCGTCATTGTATTTTGACAGTTGCTTTTTTTATTCACTTTTTGACAGTTGCTTTTACTTACTTTTTTTAATAATTTTCCTCCACCCAATATAAAACATAATAACATAATATAATATGTAATAAAATGCAACTCTACTTCATTTCAAAACTCTCACATATCAACACTCCAAAAAAACAATAGAAGACAAAGCTCTGAATGTCTAATGTGTCATTATAATGAATGTCATTAACTGCAAATTAAACAGCATGCAGTACATCCTGATTTTCTTCCTCTGAATCATAAAAACTGAGAAATTAAATGTCTGCTTTGTTTCTCTTTCCTTTTCATTTCTTAGAATTTGCGAACTGTTTCTCCTTTGCAAATCACAGTTATTTTCATAATATAAAAGATGTTTAACTAAGGAAGAGTCTGCAGTTCTAAACTGATGCAAACATCTGAATGTCACTCAATAATAACACAAGATTAACCTAAGGAGCTGCATKTATCTGTTTAGCAATGTGACTGAGAATTAGTCTATTCCCCAAAGAAATGGATGCATGACAGTACTGCCATACTGACTTGAAAGSTTGGACAATGAAGGTTTAATTGCTTTCACTCCCATAAAATGTAGCTTAAGAGTAGGAATGAAGTCAATTTGAACAGATAAACAAATATATATKTGTGTCTTTCAGGGCTATTCCAATTTCTTTGCAGGTAAGGGGCTTGCTTAGCATATTGAGAAGATGAGGASTTTGTAAGAATCTTTCTTATCTTTGTCACTTTTAGGTCTGAGCTGAAAGAACAGAGTTCTACAAAAGRAAAACATTGACATCAATAACTTCAGTCATAACTAATCCAAATCAAGATCTCTTTTCCCAACAATATTTGTTACRAATTTAGTTTGCTGCTATTTCTATATACACGTCTGCACATTTTGTGATTCAATACTTCTATGAGAATTGTATTTATTCATAGCAAATTATCACCAAATATCTTCCACAAACAAAACCAAGCATATTGGTCATCCACTACTCTGATCTTTTGTCATAAGATGATGGAAATAGGAATAAGTCAGTATATCTGTGGGACAATATATATATATCTATGRAACAAGTCCAGTATACCTGTGTGATAGTGGCCAACGCAGAGAGTGTGAGGATGAATACAGGAATAGGACAGGTCCAGGAAACATCTAAGATTCATGCCAGAATGAAATAATGATGTGCCATACTGCCTGCCATCAAACCATGTTTTCCATGGAAAGGAGGATTGGAATAAGGATCCAAACAAAACTCATTGCTCAGATCATGATCAGGATGGTTACAAAACTGAGAACCAAAGCACCAGTGTGTCCAGGCATCTACTTTCAGTGAAAAAAAGCTACGATACTGTTTTGATCTATTACTTTGGTAAACCTTCGGCCCTTCCATTTTCCTAAGTGAAAGTTCAAAATTCTCCTATTGTGTGTTTTCCCTAAGTATCTTCTTTGGATTTCTTTGATTTCTTTAAATAGGAACCAAGACGTGTGGAAAGAAGAGGGGCTGCTGTGTTATTTCATAGATTTTTTTGGTCCTAGTCTGCTGGTGTGGTGACTGTGAGAGTCATGGTGGAAGGTCCCTGCTCACAGTTGTCTCAGAGCTTGGGTGCACACTTGTTTTTTCCTTTGGGTATCATATTCTGCCTACATGCCAAGCAGAAATACATTTTTGCARAGCTCAGTTCTCTTTCTCACTCTTTCTCAGTTCTCACCTGTATCATAAACTGGTGGTGTTGTCAAAGACACCCTTTCCARCCGTAGGGGTTTCGATTCTATTTGGGTGTGTTATCAGGAAATTTTGAATGACGGTGCAATCCATCACAAGTAGCAAATGCAAACCTTGTGTTTGCAGACTGCTAGGTGCATCTGTACTAGACAGACTATCAAAAATCTCTGTGCAACAGGGTAGGACAAACAACTGCACCATAAGGCCAGGTCGAGGAGAGCAGAAGAGGCATTGCTGGGAGAAGAGGAAACTCCGCCCTGTTCCTTGTATCAAGAGCCATGCCAGTGATATTATCCTAATACCTCATGTGATTATTAATGAAGTACTAGTTAATCCTTGTCTTTTCTGGTTAAGGARTTTGGCCTAAAGTCCAAATGGACTCCCATGCTGTTCCATGGCTTTGGAATAAATTCTGTTCATGAGAAAATCCTTGGGAGTATAAATAGTAATTGCCCTGTGGCAACACTATGGGGCTACAATATGATAACTACAGGTATTTCTTTGGATCTTTTAATAACTCTTCCTATTTTTTCCCCAAAATGACATCTTTATTTTAATTGCTCTTTCTCTATATGAAAACATGCAAACATCTGACTTTTATTTTTTTTTCCTGCACTGTTCCCACCCAGAGGATGCCTAGACTTTACACTGCTTTTAAAGTATTGTTCATCCAACTCACTTTGAACTTTAAAGCTTTTTACTGAGATAACAGGATCTACAGTGTGAGATCAAGCTTAGAAATCACAGCTTGAAATGCCCATCCAGGGGAAGTCATGCAGAAAATGAAACATATCTGGCAGAACAAGACTGTGGTCGGAGTGACAAGACAAAGTCAAGGAAAAGGGCAATGAGGAGAACTCCAGACAGGGRAAGACTCCCTGGTGTTGCTGGGAGAAAAAGAGGGTAAAGATACAGGAGAAATGAAGAGTTAAAACCCACCTCGCAAGTCTGAGATTGAAGTGCATGAATGATTTCTCCCCCACTCTGCCCCTCCTCCCAGCAAAGGTCATTCTGGGCGAAAACATTTTCCCATCTCTCTGTCTTTGCTTTTATTTTTGCCTTTATCTGGGGGAATTTTGTCTAGGTGCAATTGTATTTTTTTTTTTTTAAACTGTTCAATCTCGTAACTGTCTCTTAAAAAAGAGAGGGAGGGAGGTTGGGAGAGAGGAAGGAAAGGGAAAAAGAGGACAGTAAATTTAGCACTGGGTGAATTGACTGCTGTGCAACTGTAGATGTTGTAACACAGGCMGGAAAAGTTCATTCCTCACTGGCATCTTGCATCCCATCTCATATTGCACAAGATTCCTCGGATTTGGGATTCCTCAGAGACCTGTAAATTCACGGCACAACGATCCGCCAACCTCTGACATTCAGAATGGCCTTACTGGCCTCCTTTAAAACACATAGGCAGGAATATCTATCTATCTATCTATCTATCTATCTATCTATCTATCTATCTATCTATCTATCTATCTATCTATCTATCTCACCAATTACCTCCTTAGCAGACTTTTTTCCTGGCATTTTCCTCACATAATCTATTTGATATCACTGATGAGAAGGCAATGTAATAAAAGCTGCACGCCAACAGTTTTTGTGTAAAAGGAGTAACTTCTGCACTGCAGTGAGCAGAATCTACCCTTACAGGTTGTCATCCTGCAGATTTTCTTTACCTGGAAGAAAAGAATCCACAAAAATCTGTGTAAAGCATACCCAGAAGAAATCAAGCCTTCTGCTTGAACCTGTGACGAGGTACAACAGCAATATGAGTGCATAGACCCTTCCCCTGGATGACCACGGGGGCAATGGCAGCACTAGGAGACAAGAGCCATCACTGTTCCCTTGCTGAATTCACCTTTACAAAGCACAAACACAATCTACTATTAAAACCAAGTCGAGGTAAATTTTTAGGTAACGAGTGTCTCTGATAAAAATTCCAAAATTTGTCAACGTTGGTTTGAGGACTTTTTGTTTGAAGGTGCCAATTATGCTTAATGAAGAATAAAAAGCTAAGGCTTTCTAGCACKTCATTTGACAGGAAAAAAAAATAGGCAGGAAATATTTTTGTAAATGTAGATCAGTTTAATTTATRTGTGATAGACAAAATACATAGAAGTGATCTGATTAGAGAATTGAAATTTTAATTTTGTTCAGCTCTGCTTTATGCCATTAAAAAAAAAAAAGAAGAGTAGGCAATATTGAATAAAAAGCCCTTTTTTTTGTACATATTTTTTCAAATTAAGTATTATATTTTTAGATCCATGATTAGCTACTTAAATCCAAAAATGATTATTCCACATTAATTAAAAATAGAATAATACTGATTGTTATATAAAAAAAAAAACTTGTCTCAAATAAATAACTTTCAGTCAACCTTTAAGTTATTGGTAGTGTTCAGAAAAGATTAGATTTAAGGAAAAAAAAAAAAAAAAAAGAGACCTTCCTTTCTTGAAGGAGATTTTCTGCCCTTAAGTGAAGAAATTGCACTGAATAGCACTGAGTTGTTATAAAAAAAGACCTTTCTGTACTTTCAACAGGACAGATAGAAACATAAGACTCTAGTGCAATATGAAGGCAACTAAATGATCTAAATTGTTCTTATAAGCTTCAGTAGAAAAAAAAATAGATAAAAAATAAAAAGCTGAAAATAATGTCTCAAAATAGAACCTCACTTTTTTTTCCTTGGTAGGTGACATTTTATTTTATAGATTTCTAGTTTTCTAAAAAAAAATCCCAAAATTTCCTCTCTGAACATGTTCACCTGCATGTATTAATTTATAATATAATATTTATATATGCATATTTATTTTTATGGACATCAATATATAAACATGAAGCTAGATGTTTATATAAAGATCTGAATAGTTTTTATGTATGTGTGCGTGGATGTGCATATATACATATGTAAAAAATATGTTTGGAGAAATGTATGGACACACATATATGTGTATATATATATTTAGGTTTATAMATACATACATATATATGTTTCTATCTACCTATTTGTATCAAACTTCAAAATAGTCTTTCTTTTATTATTGTTTTGTCTAACTTCAGACTCTACCCAGCATATGCTCTTGTCTTCTGTTCTGCATTGCCACTTATAAATAGTAAGATAGAGACAGATTCTTAAAAAAAAATAGAGAGAGAGAGAGAGAGAGAGAGAAAGGAAAAAGAAATACCTAGGACTTCTTGTTTATTTTGGTGTAATTTTTCATTTAAAAAAATCATTAAAAATGACATTGTCCTCTAATTTTTCCTCTATGCAGCAGCTGCCATTGTCAAGCTGTTGTCTTTGTTACAGTATTTTTGTGTGTGAGAAAGAGACWGTGAACCTTTTAAAAAAAAAAGAAATGACAGCTTGCTTTTAGTATGAGACAGATTTTAATGGAAGCAGCCTCTCTTTTTAACCCTAGTTTCTCTTTTAAAAAATCCACTCCTGAAGAGCRGAGGCAGATGCTCAGCTGGAGAAACTGCAATAGCTTCATCTGATTTACATCAACTGAAAGGCATCTGGAAATTATACCAACAGCTTCTGTATGGAATATGTTGAACCTGCTTTAACGCTGCTAACATAAGACAGGTAGTCAAGATATAAACAGCAAGCTGGTCTACTCAGCGTAGCCCTGCTTCCATGATTTTCACCAAAGCTGCCCATGTTTTTTTTCTAGAGAAAAAAAGCATTTTCAATCTTTTTTCCTTCTTATCTGAGATTGAGGGAAGGAAGTAAGGAAGGAATATTGTCCAATCGTCCCTCTCAAGGGGACAGAACGGCACTCAGAAGAGATACCAGCTTGGATTCAGACCTTGAGTTTTGTTAGCAGTGTGGCAAGAGCAATTAGATATCTGATCTCAGACTTCTAGGACAAGAACTTTCACAACTGATTATTTCCTTTATCTACTTTTTCTTATAATGAGCATACCTAACAACTGATTTTCTGAGGGCAAATGTGTAACCTTCTTTCTTTTGTGTTAATCTGAGCCCTGGAAAGGTATCACAATTTAAATTTATCACGTTGCATAGCCTAAAATCCCATTGTCCTGTGGGACAATGAAATGTCCCATCTTAAAAAGAAAAATCCTGTGGGTAACGAATTTGGATAAAATGAGACTTGTCCTTTTATATCCTGTTATAAAATATTGGCAGCTTTGAGTGATTTCTATAAAAAAACTTACAAACAAACAACACAAAAAATACTTTTACTCAAACCACATCAGTTGCTCTAAATCTTTATCTGCATAATCCCCTTACTTTGGTATAACAAAGCGGAACACATAATTAGGAAGAAGGATGGAAGAAAAGTGGGAATTAAACCTTATTGCCATTTAACAACTCAAAATATGAAATCTTAGTCTTAGGGCATGCAAATCCACTGGTCCAAACTTTTATAATTTCTTCTTCACCTTGACTAGATTTCCTTCAAATGGACAACTGCAGAACCAATATTCATAATACTTAAATTCGACTGCACGCTATGGCAAAACTTATTTTTGTAATGCATCACTTTAAAAAAGCCTTTTCTATATGTCATATCAGCCCAACTGTAGGTGTGTACTTCCTAAAATAATCTGAAGCTCCTGATTCAAGGCATAAGTTTTACTTACCCAATGGTTTCTGAAAGAGAAAGGTCTGAACCTCTTTCTCCTTGTAGAAAATAAAGACTCTTAACTGGCTTAAATGACTTCTGTTTTGCTACCTAATATGATTATTTCAACCAGGACAAGTATGTATAAATTCAGGTATATATGTAATCATACTGATAGCAGCTGAGAATACTACAATAACCAAATGCGTTATCTGTGTAAGGATACAGAAGCTTATATCAAATTTTAAAAGATTGCTGAATAAGACAGCTATGTATCCCTTTATCTTTGCTGTCTTGGATCTCAATAAAAAGCTAATCATATCTATTATGTATATAACACATCAACTCCTATTTACAAGGCACATATATATTAATCATGTTGCATGATAGAGTGATTCCCAAGAATATCATCTTTTTATATATATAATCTGTAATGGGCAGCTCAGTTTTACAGCTGATGTTTAATTAGGAGCTTGCAGTTGCAATAAACTTTTTTTTTTTTTTTTTTATTGCACTCAGCTAAGGTACAGTATAATGAAATGTAAGTGACCCAAACTAAATGGAAGCACTGAAGTAGATAATGTGGCAATATATCAAGTAAAATACACTGATTCTGCAGTCAGTTCATGCCCTAATGGCAGAAAAAGAGTTTGAAAGCCACTTTAACCATAAGTAGTGTGTTTATGTATTATTCACAGTAGCAAATAATTGCAAAATGTCAACATTTCATTTTCCTCTTAAGAATTTCTTTTGATTAGTGACCTAATTAACCATTAAGAAGGAAAAAAACAGGTGTATGTATTTTTATCTTTAAAGTGTAAATACAAAAAGCATGAATGTTGCCTACTAGAAAGTAATTTATGATCTTAAAATGTCACAGTCAACATTAAGAATCACTTATTGGTTGAAAATAAAATAAATAAATAAAATATCTCCGCCTTAAAGGGTGGAGCTTTCTTTTCTTTTCTTTTCTTTTCTTTTCTTTTCTTTTCTTTTCTTTTCTTTTCTTTTCTTTTCTTTTCTTTTCTTTTCTTTTCTTTTCTTTTCTTTTGTTGTGGTACTGATTTATCTATTATCATGAAATGAGGTATGTAGATATTCCACATTTGGCTGACTTTTTTTTTTATTTATTTCACAGAAAATGTAGAAAACCTCTTGAAGTAGTGTGAAGAAGCAGTCATAATATGCATATGTCAGACTTACATGTTCCTATTTACCGGAGACCTCCTGCTTGGTTCACTTGGTCCCATTTTAGATTGTTATTACCTTATACACATTGCAGTAAGGCTGGGTTTAGGACCTAGTTCTTTCACCAGATGATTAATGGGGAGAAAGAATTATGAATGTTCCCAACTTTCTTTCTTAMTATGATTATCAGCTACCTGCAGGAGGCCTTCCTCAAGTTAACATGTTAGCAGATATTTTTATTATTGTCATTATTCTTTTTTTCTGGTTAGTTCCCTAGAAGATATATTTTTTTTTTTTGGATTGTGACTCCTGTTCCAGACAGCACACAAACATCAGACAGAAAAAAGTCTTCCTTGCCTTAGAGGGTCAACAAACTAAATGAGACCAAACTCTTTTATCTGAGCAGACAATGAAAGTGGTTCTAGAGAGAAACTAAAGACTATATCTGTAACATATTTATGTAGCTAGTAGCCACAGCTGACTCCTATCTACAAAATATAGACCCTCAAAATCCCTTCTCAGAGATGATAAAACTCCTTAGGAATCAATGAATTTGCTTAACTACCAGGCCTACTTCTCTAGGCATGAACAGGTATAAGCAGCTCAGCACCCAAATTTATAAAGCGTCTTGGTTTATAAATAGATCCTGAGTGTCCATCCTTCTTGAGTAAGTCCTTTTTTTTTCCGATTTCAGGTTGTTTTCTCAGCAAACAAGCAAAAATTACTTCCTATGCAGAATCTCTGCAAGGGATCAGGTGGAGAAAGGCCCCAAATATCCATAGGCCTTCTTCTGAATCAGTGCTATCTGCATGGAAATTTAGGTCTGTTTTAGGTAAGGAGGGTTTTGAAGCCAAGACTTACTGGTCTCCAGCATGAGGGTCAATTCAGGCAATAAACTGGTAAAAACCATGTTCTTATTTCTTTTTATGAGAATAAAGTGATAAACTCTGGGGTGTATCCCATGGAGACTGAACAGCTGAAAACTCTAACTAAGGAGGAAATGAATAAGTGAAAATAAAGGTTCTTGCAGATGCATAGAGGAAAATTCTCCTTTAGAGCACTCAGAGCTTTTGTGTGTTGAGGACCTCAACTGTGTCTCTGTTTTCTCACTTCTGAGAATCACATTTTTAAATATACATCCCTTTCTTTAGTCAAGGTGAAAGGATTTGGCTAGCTAACTGAGGGCTAGAGTTTCCACTGAATTCATTGGGCCTCATTTCAAACTTCAGCCTTGTCCAACAACACCATTTTAGGAGCCTGTGCATACAGGATAAAATATGCACAACCTCGGGCAAAAAAAAAAAAAAGGAAAATAAATATAATTTCACCTTCTCATTTCTGGCTTTTGATTAAAGTATAAAAATAGAACAAAAAGGCACTCATAGTGAAATTCCTACTTTGCCAAATCCTAACAAAAGAGAGAAAAAAGCCAAAAAGCATTTATTAAAATTAATTTTAAAACACTTTCACATCATACTTATTAACTTCTAAAGAATCCAGAATAAACTTGTAGAGCTCCTGCCTCAAACTRTAGTTAACACAAATGTACATATTCTATTTCAACTTTGTCACTGACGCCTTATGTGTTACTGCATATTGCTGCACTAACTGACYATTAGTGAAGTGGGCACATTGCAAATGTGAAGTAAAGAACATTAATTTAAACTATTTTATTTCAAGCCTATATTTGTGCATAAACTGCTCTTTCTTGCAGGATATGGAGGTGCAAATTGTGGTTTACTGTGACTCAGGTCATGGTAAGCCATGATTAACACGACCATGTGTCTGAACATCAAGTATCAGGGGATAAAACATATATGGTGCATTTGTAGATTGGAAGTGCCACAAGGGAATTGGCTTATAGAAATAATTTAAGCATTAACTGCTCTGGTAGTGTTGTTCCTAGACAAGAGGGGAGGAACAAGTGCCAGTGAATTGTGTAAGAGTTCCCAAGTCTGTTCAGCATCTTCTCCATTAAAAAAAAAAAAAAAAAGTTTAATTAGAAATCTTCATGATATGTTAAGGATATGTTTATGTTAACAACACTAATATGTCTTATTGCCATAGTTACTTCAGTTAGTGTACATGCTTATATTAAGTGTTCAGTTTAAATATAAAAATTTCTTAAAGCTTTCTTTGCTTTCAAAGAGGCTTTATTTCCCRGACTGGATCAGGAAAGGAAAAAAGAAAAAAAGAAAAGAAAAGAAAGCAAAGGGAAATATTTGATATTTGCCAGGAAGTGAAATAGATTATTGGAAGAATAAAGAAAGAAAAAAATAGTTCTGTAAGGGTAAATATGGAAGAGGTCAATAYTGTGTTTAATTTCTTAAAAACGAACACACACACACACACAATGCCTCCCCACAAAACAACTAAATATACGTGTATTTGCTGCCCTAGAAACATACTCTCTTTCCTCTGCCATAATGTATTGTCTTCTGAATTGCAGCAAATGGTATRTGCCTAWGGGACCATGGAAACTGAATCACTGAAATGCTAGGAAGAGAAAAAAAGGATTATTATGGATAGTGAAATGTTTCTCATGCACAGTTTGGAACTGAGGAACTGAGGAACAACCGTCACCACTTAATTATTTTTAATTTTTTTGGTTTTGTTTTGTTTTGTTTTGTTTTGTTTTTGGCAATTTGCTTTGCAATATGAGGATCAGTGGAGGCACAGCTGAGGACACAATGAACTGTACGGATGGTGGGGAAATGAGTCACCAAGAATGGGAATTTCTCTTGGTGCTTCCATGCGGGAAGAAAAGCYGTATGGAGAAAGACTCTGAGCTTTGAGGCAGGAAAGTGTCAAGTTTTATTTGTGCTCAAGTGAAAGAGACAGCTCGTGTGCACATTGTGGTACTCTTCACTATTGCTAARAAATTAAAGACAGAAATAGATTTCTCTTACAAGTCAAAGATCTGTAATTTTATTAACAGAATTATTCCACCAGACCAAGAGAGAAATGGGAAAAAATATATGTATAAGGTTGGCAGAAGTAATTCCCAGCAATATTTGCATGATTATGCTTTATTTTACATTTCAAAAAATGTAGTAACCTCAAATTTTTTTTGGCAGATATATGTGGTCATCCATTCTTGATGACAGTAGTTACAATCATAGTTATATTTTGAGAAGCAAAGAGGATATTTATGYATGTATTTATGTATACGCCTAAAATTTAGTGTAAAGTATGATATAAGCTTAAACACTTAAACACTTAAACTTATACTGTGTTATTCAGTGTATATACTATATATATTATACATATATATATATACACACACACATATGCAGGTGTACGTGTATTCTTTTTATGTTCTGCATTTTCCCCAGACCTTGTGGGTTGGTGTGAGAATATGCTGTTGATGACATGTTCAAAACATTCTCTGAATATAAATCAGGCATCTCATCTGATTCTTTCATAGATTCATAGATCTAAGGTCCAGAAGAGGCTAGTGTGATCTTCCAGTTCGAACTCATGCAAAACACTGCCATAGGATTTCCTTGAATTAACTACTGTTACAAGTTCAATTGCTGTGTTTGAACTAGAGTGTTTCCTCAGAAACAACAAAGCAAAATAAAATTTCATAAATAACTCTCAAAATCTGCAAGGTGAGCTTTTTTTTAAAAAAATCAGGTTTTTCTCAACATATTTTTTGAAGAGTGAATACAGAAAAAAGTATGTCCTTTTAATGTAGAACTATTTAATGTATATAAACTTTTCAGTACTGGCCTGGCTAAATGATCCCACCAAAGACTTTTCAAATGTAGTGGAACAAAATAAAACAGTCAGATCAGTAGTACAAGAGCTATATGTTGTTATGTCTCTAAAACTTAGCTTTGTAGCTCAGTTACATTAGGAAATATCTATTAGGAACCAAGCTTTCCAAAACTTCTCAGGAACATCATTAAAATGGTCAGCCTCCACAGCAGACCTGAGCTATCAGCCACAAACCAATGGACCATTTCATTCTCCCTCTGCTGCTCAAAGACCTAYGGGGTGCAGCAGGCCTGGATGCTCCCAGTCTGATTTAATGCAATGGGATGGTTATATGCTTCATTACAGGATGGGAGGAAAGTAATATTCTTAKTTGACCTGGCCTCTGGAGCTTCTCTGTGCCTATAATTTCCATGCATGAGACCTAGAAATGCTAAGTAATGCCCTTCAACTAGATAATATCTCTGGCAC
Source organism: Eudromia elegans (assembly GCA_003342815.1). NCBI lineage: Eukaryota > Metazoa > Chordata > Aves > Tinamiformes > Tinamidae > Eudromia > Eudromia elegans. The sequence goes on from PTEX01000136.1 coordinate 179,617, forward strand.
AATTATTTATTCTCATTTTCTGAGACCTTCACTTGAAGTTTGAAGGCTCATCTGAAGGTACACAGATCACACAAGCACATATTTCAGAGGCAGGTTTCACCCCTTTCCAGCACATATACTCCATACAAGGCACCTCCTTGATCTTTTAACTATTCAAATCGGATAAGTGGAATGGGGAGATTTTCAGTCCTGAAAGGAGCTCTCTTTGGAAGATCCAAAACCTGATTAAGAGACTGAGGTAGGTGTCAGGATATGAACTAGAAAGCTGCAGAGGTGCAGACACCTCTTTGTTGCCTTGCTCAGAGAGGTTGTTCAAGGAAACAATACAGGCCCAAAACTTTTGTAATGCTAATTTCCAGTGTTTAGGAACAAACAGTAAAGGGCTTTCAGAAAGACCTTTCTTTGACCTAGTATATAGAGGCAATTTGCTAAGCTGAGTAATTCCTTTGATATTTATTAGTGCTTCTTTTATTTTAATTTTATGCCACGTAGAAAGTAATAGCATCAGCAAAGAACCAATACCATTGTTTTGGTAATACAAAAGCATCAGAGCTTCTTAAATGGAAGAGAAATGAGGAAGGAAGAAGAGAAAYGAGCTACCTCTGTGGAAGTATCATGAACAATGGGAGATGGTGTTTCTTTTCCCAGGCTTTGTTGCTTTTGAAGGTCAGAGTTCCTGTACTGTCTTCCAAGCCCTTTCACAACTGAACAGAAGGAATCAAGCTGAAGCTTGTATGAAATTTCAAAAATCAGATATTTCCTCTCACAGAAGAGACCTCTGGCTCAAAGCAAGGGCAACTTTTGCATTAGAGATATCTTCAGAGCCAGATAGGGTTATTCAGGTTCATATTGGTCAGGTTTTGGGTATCTCTGAAGATGGGGATTCCACAGTCTCACTTTACCACCTCTTCCAGTGCTGAGGTATCTCCTTGATTTAAACATTTCTAGTGATGAAAAATACAACATAACCCTTGACATGTCARTCCCACACATTGTTAATTATCTTCCCCATTTTATGTATAGTCTTTTTTTTTTCCTGTCTTCAACTTCCAGACGCTAGATCTGACTTTTCTTATGTCTGCTAAGCTATATTATTCAAATTCTGTTTCTCACTTTTAAAACAAACATACTTATAAACTATGATCATGTCATCCCTAGTAATAAACTGAATAGATCAAGTACCTTGAGGGTCTCATGATGAGATATGTTTAATCTATTATTCATTTTTAAAGCTTCTCTGAAACCTAGCCTGGTTTCCAATGTTGTTTAGGATTTTGGCTATAAAAACTGGACACMCTATTAAAGCAGCAATTATGCCATATAAACATATGCATCTTAATTCCAGTTTTAGAGGACGGAAGCAATTCACTGCTGGGCTGAACCTGCTAGATGACAAACCCAAACAGGAAGGGGATGGGCAGCTCCCTGGGCTCATTCAATGYACACTGTACTTCTCAAGAACACATTTGACTTTCTATGCAGGACAGTGCACTTGCAGCTGCATTTTGCAATCTAGCTTTCAGCATGATGGATCAAAATTTCATACAAGGTCACTCTAACAACAACAACAATAATAAATTCCACCAATGTATAAATCAGGAATATCTGCAGTGAAATAGTGACATCCAATACACAGAGARGCCATTTCAGAAGCATTCGCTAAATTTCATAAGCTTGTGATTAGAGCAAAGGAGCTGGTGCATTATATTGAGAAGCCAGGGGAGAGACCAGCATAACAAAACCATGGGCGAAGCGACGGACAGTATTTTAACACATATACAGACAACGTCGCAAACAAAGTTCCCCGATGTTCACAGTCTTCTCTGGGGGCTGGTTTACAGCCTCAGACTGAAATTAAGCTAAGCCTGATGTTTAACCTGGGGCTACTAGTGATAAAGACACTGACATGGGCCTACAGCCGCTCTGTTTACGGGACTGAGATTGACATTGCAAAGAGCTGCCAGCAGTTTCCATTGGTTTTCAAGTAAAATTGCACCTTTTTCCATGATCTGGGATTTATTTATTTATTTATTTATTTATTTATTTATTTATTTATTTAATTATTTATTTTTCTCCTCAGGGTACCATACCATGCAATTTAGCCCAGGCCAAGCCAGTCTGTGATTGCTTTAGTATTTCTAACGCTTTCTGCTTAACCATTACAACCAAGAGCAGGGGCCTTAATTTATACCACAAGGAGCCTGAATCTCATTGGAAAACATGGTAGAATACCCTTTGACTACAACAGCCATCTGGAGTAAAAAAAAAAAGAAAAGAAAAAAAACTCACATATCTACATACATTACATGCACCTAGAGATATATATAAAAATATATCATTTGGAGGGCTTAATCCTGGTTCCTTTCTTATCCTTCTCCCATATTTAATTTGCTATCAGAAAGTGAAGATGTTGGACACAATAAAAGCTCAGTTTAATTTAGACATACTTTTACAGAGGTTGCTATTTCTTTGAAAAGCTTCTGGCATTCTCCAGACCATGAGAAGGTCATAAAATCCCTTCCTTCCTGAAGAGCATCCAGTCTWCAACTTTCGATATGAGAGAAGCAGAAATCTGCCACTGCTCTACCTAATTTTCCCTGGAGGATGAACGTACTGTCATTTCAGACCTATTAGCACAGATAGCGAGTGCCTGGGAGACAGTCAGCCTGACTCTTAAGTGCCCTCTTTACCCGTCTAGAAAATACCATGAGCCAGAGAGCATCCTGTCCTGGTCTGAAACATAAAAGGGGCACCACTAACATCCTGCCTTGGGAACTTACTGACTTTCCCTTGCAGATTTTTATATTTTTGGCTTATGAGAAAGTCATCATTCCTGGAATTGGAGCTTACCACAATATCAGAAATCTGGAGCATTAGCTGTGCTGAAAATTGTTTTAAAGCTTGAAACATCTGTGTAGATTTTCTCACTATTAATCAGTTTATTTCCATGGGCTAACCTTTAATTTAGACTACAGCAGATTCATGCTATGTAATGTATTGCATGCAAACACTAGAAGGTGAATACAGATTGCAAACTTCTGGGGAGATTTATGGTTAATTAATATATTTTTCTCTTTTGGTCATWATGACCATTTTGCTTATTTAAACCRTTTCTCRGATGCATTAAGGCAAGAGGCAGATACATTTATGCCTATATCCAGATTTTGAGCTAGACACCTCACTATGACACGTCCGATGGAATTATATTCTCTTATGCAAGCAGTGAATTTAATTCACCAGCTCTGAGATCAACTATAATGTATCTGCCTCTTATATCTAAAAGATTCATTGGCTGGAGGTTTATGTTGCAAAAAATTAAATTATAAAGATATATAATAGCCTATGTGATTAATCATTGCTTCATTTTACTAAAGGACGTGGTAAATTCTTCAGCATATTTATTTAAAATATATAAGTAATTGACTTCTTTCTTGTAAATACGCTCTTTTTCAATAAGAGTTCTTGAGTATGAAGCATGAAGTATTAGTTTGATTTTCTATGACCTCTCTTATTCAGGCTTTCAAAACAGGCAATCATAATAGAAATCAGTCTTAAAATCTGTTTATACAAGAACGGACTATGTCAGTCAGTCAGATGCTCATAAAATTGTGGATTCTTGTGATTTATCATTAGTTGTTGGGGTTTTCTACTTTCTGTTTGAGAGCTGATAGGGTCACAAGAATGCATGAGAGAGCCTTCATACAAAAATAATAATATTTTGCAGATAAATCATTAGGAACATGAGGCAAATATACTCTACAAGCACAGAAACTACTTTAAAAAGGATGCCCTCCTGCCACCACCCCTACCAAATCCTACTGTCCCATGGTTGTCTGTGGCACACGTTGTTTAGTGTTTAATAATAAGGTTATAGTAAAAGTAAACTCCTCCCAAAGGGTATTCTGTCTTGATGGTGTGGCTCTATGGAAAAAGCCTATAAAATGTAACAGAGCATGATAAACTTGCTACAGGATTTTCAGAACCAATATATAATATTACATTGCAAGGATAGTATTTTCTATAAAATTCTGTATAATGGTTTAACAATTTTATAGAAAGATTTCATTCTTTTCTGCATTATGTGGCATCTCAGAATATCTKTCATATAACTCTACTCTTGTCCTTCCTTTAAATCCTGTTGTGCCAGAACAAAATAAGAGAAGATTACATTTATATGTCATCTTCCATCTGGATAAGTCAAAAATCATGTTAAAAGCTAGCTGCTACCATGAATGTAACCATATCTAGTGTGAAGGGTGTCCAGGCTCACCTTACATAAAAGTACACTAATAAATACCCTGCACATCTCAACATACAGAGGTAGCTTGAGCTAAAGAGGATTATATTAGCACTATTTTCAGTAAGATATACTGTGGGTTTGATAATAACCTAAACAAATTACAATGAGTTATAAAATCACCTTTCAGGAATTATTTGGATGTTGAGGATTCTGCCCCAGGGTAGAGCATGTAGTAGGGGACCTGATGTAATGGCTTGCTGTCTTTTCTCTTGCACTTCTACAGTTATATATATTAACTGAATATGGTACCAGAGGCCCATTTTACAAAATATTAAGGTCAGGATTAATTCATTTTGAAAAGACAGGTGTTATGTACTATTCATCCACTGTCCATGCTGTTATTCAGTTTCTGAGCGGGCTGGGAACAGCTTTCTGCATGAGTTCTGGTACTGATTGACATGGCTCTRAGCTAGTGATATGAACCATTCAGGGTGCACAAACATTAGCATTTTTCTTCAAATCAAGAGTGCAATTTGGAGTGAAGCTTGCCATCATCTCCATGCACCACACCAAGGTTTGTGTCACAGAGCAGCCTCAGAGCACATGAATAAGATACCTGCAGAACGATGAACCAGGATGTGCGTTACTACCGTGCATCAAACATTAATAGTAGATTGATCTGCAGGGTATGATTGGACCTGATACGTTCCCCCACATCAGCTGCTTTTTCTTTATGTGCACACACTCCTATTGAACACTATTTACTAATGCAGATTTAGCTTGCTTCTTTGCTGCCTTTTGATGCCAGGAGGATGGAGGTGAAATGCAATAATCCTAAGACAGGAAAACARGCCTGTTCTCCTGGACTGGAAGTAAGTGCAATTCAGTGATCAGGAACCTCAGAAGAAGCAGAATGTGACTACACAAATTGTATTTATTTCTTTGGCTTTGGCAGAAACTAATCTACAAGATATTTGTATTTCATCCTCCTAATAAGTGTTCCAGAAAACATACCTCATTATTAATTACATAAMCTACTATTCAGAACGCCAATGAATTTTACTTATTTTAGAATAAGCATATTTTAATTACAGAAATCTGGAATTAATGCAATATATTTCTACAACGCCTTTTTATTAGGCATGCTGCAGAGCATTTGAAACAACACCAACCAGATTTGCTCTGCTTCGGTATTTTCTCTAAACATGCAGAATTACAATGAATCACTGTATCATGTGCTAACTGATTTCAGATTTACTGTTATTCCTTCTTATTCTTTTTTTATTATTACGATTATTATTTTGTCCAACATTAGTCTTGTAAAAATCATGATGAACTACTGGTCAGTGGTACTGGATAAATGATAGAGATTATCCATCCTGTGGCTTTTGTGACGATATTTCATCAGTGGTTATCTGTGCTTATATCTTGGTCACACATTATTAAACCATGGTAAATCATTGCCTGCTGTGAATGTGAGCAAAGAGGCTTCTTACATCCCTTTTTCTCTCCCTTCTTTCCCCCTCAGCAGCCCTTCCCTGAAGAGCTGTACCTCTGAAGCTTTGGTTGCTGCTGCTGGAAAGTGGCTTCATCCATAAATACACAGGATCAGAATCCATCTCTGGAGCAGCCAATTTCAGTATGGGAGAGGAAGGAGAGACATTGCAGAGCCAGTTCTGCCTTCTTGCTTCTTCCCTTCTGCTTTATTCAAGCCATGGCCCATAAGAAAACTCAGCCAGTGTAGCCCATGATGCTATCACTATTTTTATTCCTGTATAAAGATGTTATAATCTAAGTATAAGTTAAGGTGCACTTTTTGGTTTTCCAAAGCCAGGCTAGCCTTAGCCTGCTGCTCCGCAAGCCGCACAGATAAATATTCCCTACCTAAACCAGCATACAGATAAGGTTTAAGCAAAAGGATGAYAGAGCAGAAACCAGCAGTGTTGAGATGCCTCTTCTTAAATGATTCTCCCCTTTTTACTAAACATGTCCTTACTTACACATCACCTTTAACTAGACTGTTATTGACCTGCAATGTTTCACACGCTGGCTTCATGCTCCACTGATGGTAGCTGTTCCCTCAAAGAAAGATTTTGTACGCCCTGTGCTACCTACACTACATGTAAGTTGGATTCAGACTGATCCTCTTTAAAGGGTTCAAGCTAGCTATTAAGGCAAAATATATACTAAGGGTAAAAAATAATATTGTAAATATTGGCAACATTTACCCGATCCACAAGAAGCTGCCAAGCCTCAGTTTAGCTCAATGCCTCCTTCTTTACAAGCCGTATGAATTCCGGCCAATGTCAACATGCTTTTATTTATGTATTTATTTATTTTGGTTACGATGTGCAGTGAAGGAAATATTGAGTTTCCACCCAAAATAGTGATGTATGCTTACCAGATAGTTTTCTAACAAGATTAAATTGAGAATGGAAGCAAAATCCTCCAGATCAACTTTTTTTTTTTCAAGTCCTCCTGAGAGGAAATAGCAGCTTAGTCATATAGAAAGAGGCATCTGAGATTTCTATAGATAGGGAATGAAAACAGATGCTCAAACATTTATTAATTATTTTTTTTTTTTTTTTTTTAAGTCCTCCTGAGAGGAAAGAGCAGCTTAGTCATATAGAAAGAGGCATCTGAGATTTCTATAGATAGGGAATGAAAACAGATGCTCAAACATTTATTAATTACCTCACCATCTCTGAAAGAACAAAAGTATCTTTAAAATATCTTGGAAGTCTGTAGAGAAACAATCCAAAATAAGTTTCCTAATATTGCTACATAAACCCTTTATTCTATACATTTATGTGAATAAGCTAAAAAAAAGATATATATATTTTCAAAATATGATTCTGTTTACAAACCAGTCAATAATGCTGGAAGTTAGTGGTATTTTAATAATTTTAATAGGAAATGCTTTTCTGGTTCTTTTTCAGTGATATTCAGACTGCAGAAGGAGAGCCGAGAACAACMTGTAGGGCTCGACAGGCAAAGTTTTGCCCTTATTGTGAAGACTCCTACTAAAACACAGTAGCTTTGGTAGTAAAAGAAGAACTCTGTGTCAGGACTGGGGGCCACTATGATAAGTAACGTGGATACACGCAGTGAAAAAATGGATCCTGTCCCAAGGAATTAAAAAATTATTAACAGACATCCATTTAGACATGAAGCAGAAAGCTGAGGTTGACTTTGATTGACACAGCAGAAGTCCTGTATGTCTATGATAGATGGCCTGAATCTCCGTGAGGATCAAGGAGATGTAATACAACTAGATGTAGCCGATAGACAGATACAGCTATTAAGAAGGGCCACGAGGTGCAGATAGACAACTAATTAAAGTAGATGGACAGCTGGAGAGTTAAAGCAAGTAGAAGCGTAAGGATAGAAGGGACTTGAGTAGAACAATTCATATCACCAGTCTATTTCTACCAAAAAAATGGTRTCTCATCTTTAGAGAAAAGGCAGCAATTCCCCTCCTGTTCTGCACACTTCATCCACTGCTCACAGCAGTCCCAAATGGCATCTTCCAATCTCACCTGTGGTAAAAACRCAGACACTTCACCACATTTCCTCCAAGGACACATTTATTCCRGTGAGGCACTGCTCAAAATCAGGGTATGCTGGTTTATATGAGGATGACACCAGCTAAGGCTGTGCAGTTATGAGGAAGAATGAGAAAAAAAGGTAGCTCACCATGAGTCCTCTATTAGAAGTTGTTCAATTAAGTATTCATTTCACAGTAATATTTTTTTCTTTAAATAAATCTGAGATATCTTTATACCTTTAAGCTCAGTAGTTTTCTGCATTAGCTTGATATGCATATCAAAATGTGCACCATTTCTTAAATTGGTAGATAGGGCAGGTATGCCATTAACATTTATGCATTTAAGTTCCATAGTCACATGCACAGAATACATTTCTCCTTCAAAGATTTGTGCGGCTTTCAGCTTGTAATTTATTGCTGGGTATATTAGGTACACTGAGTCCTTCTGATTCACAGCTTTCTAATCGGCTATTTAGAGTTTACACCAAGCAGAAAATCAATGTATTCAATATGTAGTAGCTCTCTCGTTAACTCTAGTCATTTGCTTAAAGAGTAATGTTGAGCTGATAATTGAAATATGGTCTAAACCATGCATTTTAATTTAAAATAAAAAATGCTTGAAATATTATTAATTTGATCCTTTTTTCCCTCTCTTCTCCCTCCTCTCTCCAAAGGGCATATTTATTTCTGTCCCTGCTTTGGGATCCTAATTCCATGGCTGACTAGGATTTCATAATAATAGCATCTTTTATTTCATAGAGCATCCTACGGAAATCTTGAAACACTTTATAAACTTTCTGCTGAAAAGCTGCCACTTCTGGGTATGAGATATAGCGTTTAACAGCATCCAGGAACATGATACAATATTTCAGCACAGGTTACAAAGAATATTTKATCCCATGGAATAAGCAAAGGGAATTTATAAAAGGTTGATTGTAAAGGAATTTGCTTAGGATTTGATTTGTAAGACAAGTGGTTTTGGGGGGTTTTTTTTGGTAAAAAAGTGTCATGTGATTCTCAAAAACAAATAAGGTAGATAAGAGATAAATATTAAGAAATTTATTCCTTTCATCTTGCTTAAATCTGACTTATGTTTACTTAAATATTTTACATCAGTCTATTGAGCTCTTACATGAGAAATGAAGTAAAATGGTAGGATTGGGCTCCTGCCCTATACAAACTGGCACGGTTGTTTTGACATTAAAGGAACCATTGAGATTTGTACCAGATGACAACTTCAAACTTTTTCACTATGACTTGGTGCCAAAATTATGCTTATAAATGCCCATCTCGGCACATGGATTTAGGAACCTGGATGGGAGCTAAAAACCTATTAACACACAGCCAGGTTTGTAGCTAAAACTACAGGGCAAAACCATATATGTATATGCACAGCCCATTGCATTTTTATTTTTGCTGTATTGCAGCAATTCACTCCTATTTCTCGGGGGCACACGTGGGATTGCAGGTTGACTGTACAACGGTGGCTGCATTACCTGGGCAGGTCAAASCACTGGCAGCTCCACTGCCAGCCACTGTATCACCCCACCGCTGCAGGGCAGATGGACAGAGCAGGTCAGAAGGGAGGGAAAAAAAACAGGCTCTCATGTTATTTAATTTTTAATTTATTGATATTATTTATGATTTTTTATTCGGTTTTTATTATTTTATCTATTAGTGTTTGCTCACCTGAAGACTTGTCATGGTAGAGGGGTATTTTTAAGCTGATCGAGCTTTGAAAGCCTGGATACACCTTTCAAAATTTATTGTGGGATGTTTTCAGGGAATAGCATTTACTTTCTGAGGAAAGAAAAAAAAAAATGTTCCGAGTGCTTTATAAGTTAAAATAATTTGAGGGGAAAAAAAAAGAAAAAAAAAAAAAAAGGAGTTTTGCTCTGAAATGCTTATTTTTGTTTGTTTTCTTTTGTTTTCTTTTGTTTTCCCCTGGCAGGTCAGCATCCTCCCGCCTCCCAGCCGGTTCCCAGCCGAGCAGCGCGTTTCCCGGTGCGCTCCGTCACGCCGTCCCCGGCCGCGCCGCAGGACGAGCCGCGGTGGATCGTTTGCCGCTCCGCAGACATCCCCTCGCTCCCAACGCCCGCGGGGACCCTGCCCTGCCCTCCCGCCTCGCTCTCGCTCTCGCTCCTCTCCCCCGGGGCGGTTTTTCGCGCGCAGCACCGCGAGCTCCGGACACGCCGCCTGCACAGCGCTTATCTGTCCCGCGCAGCAGCCGGYAGCGAGAGCGCCGGGAGCCTCTTTGCTGCAGTTCAAAGTCAGGCTCCTTTCATGTTTTGTTTCTCGTTTCTTCCCTCCCCTTCCCTTTTTTTTTTTATTTTTTTTTAATTCCTTCCTCCCCCCAGCTCCCTCCCCGTAAGATAAATAGAGGTAGAAAGGACAAGCGGCTTTGATTAGCATTTAAAATGTTGTCAATTTTTAATGAAAGCGTAACCTCCAACCATCAACTTTGCACGAGCCAGAGACAAGGTGGCAAAATGAATGCTAATATCTTCGGCACGCTTTGGCTGCATTGCCCTTCTGTGAACTTCCCTTGTTGTTAATTTGTTATGTCAGCCCATATTAGTAGTTTTCAGAAGCCTGAACTGGCGCAAGCCTCAGCCTTAAGGAGCCCGAGCACATCGGTGCTTGCAGCCACGGATATTACCATTTATTTGCACGTCGTGCTCTGTTGAGGTCTCACTCCTCCAGCCGGGCTCTTTGCAGCTTCTGCAGATCCAACGCTCAGCACATGGTGCTGCCCCAAAGGGGCTTCTAATGGAAACACAAAATGAGAGGCCAAAAGTGACCACAGGGAAGAGAGGAGGTGGGAACGTCATCCCAAGTGACATGGGTGGCTTGCCCAAAGGACTTGTGCTTGACCCAAGCACTTGCAAGGGGCTGCAGAAGTGCCCAGGGTGGGTTTTCTAGAAGTCACTGCAGTGCAGGACGAAGAGGGGATTTGAATGGAGAAGTGACATGGCTCTGTAGGTATTCATGAAAGATGTTCCCTGTGCGCAGAGGGAGGAAATTGTAAATACGGTGTGGGGAAAATTTGAGCAGTGGAGCAGCAAAGGTTGACAGTGCTGGCACTGTACTGAATATTCCATTATACTTCGAATATTCATTTTGCTATTGAGCTCCCTGTGAAAAATCACAGAGTAAATTGCCTTTTTTTTTCCTGACTGAATCACCTTTATACTTGCCAGAAATCTTTCTAACGTATGAAAGAGTCAAGCAGCTGCACAGAAACTTCTATTTAAAAAGTGAATCAAACGCAAACAATGTTATACAATGTACCACTATATATATCCTTGCTTTGCCCATGACATTATATCAGACAGCYACGCAGGTCATTTAATAGTTTTGGATCCATATAGGAGGGGAAGCAGATTAAAATTAGTATTTTCTCTATTAAAGAAAAAAAATGAAAAAAAAGAAAAAAGAAAAAAAAAGAAGAAAAAAGACAAAAAAGAAAAAGTAACTTGGACTTCAGCTTTCTTGGAGCTTTATTCTGATCACTAAAATCAACAACTTAAATTCTCCCTATCTGTGGAATTCATCATTGGGATATCTTTACCACCTGCGTAGTTCATCTGTGCACATATGCACAGATGCATTTATACCCAGTGCAATTATAAATAAGTAATCTGTAAAWAAGTTACCCTGGCATGATTGAAATGCAGTCATTGGTGGCATGCAATGCAGTGACTGTTTAATGGTGCAGATCACCACTATTAGGAGAGGGAGCAAAGAATATTTCTGCATCTAATTGAAAAATGAAAAGACTAATCCTGCTAAAACACAGGCCCTAGAAAACACTCCCTAGGCCTCTGCTTCTGTTCATTTGCCAAAAATTTTGTACCTGCATGAGCTCGGGTCACTGCAATATAGATCAGAAATCAAATGAAGATAAGAAACTGGACCCASACGAATTTGTTAGCTGGAACATTCTTTATGTACAATTTAAAGGACAGAGCTACTCATACTCTGTAACGTGCAGTTTGTGTATATATAAACATATATACCACTTATAGACATCTGGATATCTAGCCATCTAGATGAGGCATGCATACATGCCAGACTTTTAGACATAAGAGGAAAAAAGAGGAAAAATTAAAAATAAAGGTCATGAAATTTGATCATCTCCATATTTAAGGTTACTCTAAGCACTCTGCAAATAACAAGGTGCTTTAATACCCTGCTTGCACTTTAGTCTCATTTAATATAAAACCTATGAAAGATTATTCCTGAAGTCATTATCTTTAACTGTTGAGAGCGTAGATCATGCCCAAGTGACTGAAGCGCCATGGGAACTTCCAATGGGATACTGCTGAAGGGCTGATATATGGCTTTCGGTCTCCACCGGGCTCCAATGACATGCAGAAGAACTTTGAAGAATGAAATGTGTTCTCCAGGCAGCCAAGCTGATGAGCCYACGGCAAGCTTGGGCTGAGTGAACAACAGCCCGTAAAACACCGACGACTGCAAAATGGTGTCAGTGCAATGTTATGGGTGGTTTGCTTTACCTATTAATGCTCTTTGGTTTGTAAGTTCTCTTAAGGTGRACTCCTTGCTTGTGATAAGCGTTGGCAGCAGGCACCAGCATGACTGTAAAGGGCTACTCAACCTTCCTGGCTCCTGGTCAAGTGGAAATGCCTTGAGATGGCTGACACGTAGGAAAACTTGAAGCGTCATTTGTCTAAAGGGRTTAAAATCTGGAAAGCAGAAAATATACAAAATGTAGAACAGARTAAGCAGATTTTAAAGTCAGGAGTTAGAAACTCAGTAACTTTCAGAGGAGGAGTATAAGGGAAATGAATAGTTAGGAATGGAAGGAAAGTCAATGATAAGAAAGAGATATTGACCTCATATTTGCCACTCTGAGAAAGTTTGTTCTTCCTATACAGAAAGCAATGGAAAAATGGAGAATATATTGGTCATCTGGGTCATGGGAGMAGTATAACCTCATTTCCAGGAAAGGCATGTAGACAATGTAAGTCCCTTGCTCTGGAAAAAAAAGGAAAAATCCAGAGATGAGATTTGTCTGGAGCAAATACAACCCAGCAGTTAACGTCCTGTCACAGCGACCAGAATTACCTGATAAATGTAATTTCTTCAGGAATCTTGGAAAGAATAATAAAAYCAAACAAAAACAATTTGGGGCAAATCCCCAAAGTGTTAACTGGTTTCACAGGGAAAGAGTGATTTTCCAACCCGATTCCATCTATTGTTGTTGAAAGTTATCAAAGAGACTAGCTTCTAGATCTTAGGTTTGGCTCTTCTGAAACTTACTCTATAACTTAAAATGTGAGTCAGAGGTGCTCTGCTTATCARCTTGATTACCCCCAAAATGCTTATAATGATACTTCTTTAAGGAATCTTGTAGAATTGATGCCTGAAAAGGGCTTTGAGATCCCAGAATGTAATATGCTGTCTCAGTCCTACCCATCATCATCCAATTTCAACTATTTTGTACTCTTGATCCTTCTTTTGCATTTTCTGACTTCTGTATTTTTTTTTAAAGAAAAAAAATTGAACATGAGGGTCATTTCTATCTCTCCTCCTGTCTCTTGATTAGAGATTGCCAAATTATTTGATGAACATAATATCGTGTAAAATCTGTAGCTCTTTTTCTTTTTTTTCTTGACATGAATCATGCAYAAAATAAGCCTCACTGTTGTAAACCAAGTACTTGATGAATGCATCATATGAGCAAACTTTGACTCTTTGGAGAAGACAATGGCTCCCTATGTCTCATCATCTTTGCTTTTTCACTGCCTGCTGTTAAGATGCATGAATAGTCAAAGTCATTGATTATTCCCCAAATGATATAAGGCTAAAGGTGTCAGCTAAAGGAATTCTTTCCTTGTAAAAGTGTAAGATTAAAAAAAAAGCACACTGATATTTAATCATGGGTGACTTTCTGTTGATGGCCTTGGTAGTACTGGTTTATTGGAGAATCAGGAATAATTTCTGCAGGAATTGATGAATAAAATTCTTTGAGACATGTTTTGAAGGAGGTCAGATTTCATAGCTGTAACAGTCCCTTCCATCCCGTATAAGTCCACTAATAGGGATCCAAGTGAAATAAATAAATAAATAACTATTCCAGTTTGCTTGAAAAAAAATCTCATTGAAATAAACAGCTGYAAAGAGTGCATAACAAAGAAGCATAAATTTGTCTGAATATGGGAATTTGGATGGCATGAACTAAGCGTTGAAAAATTCAGTCAAACTTCAACTGATTTGTTTGCTGATGGTTTTCAGCTTAGTTTCTAAAAAAAATAATCTTTTGAGTCTCCAACTGTCTAGTCTATTTTTCAACTTTATTAATGAACTTTTTTTAACTCTCTATATATATTTATCACACCCTTCCTACTTATCCAAGTAGAACAATTAGGAATATGAACAGAGAAACATCTAAAAGCTTTAATAACAGGGGAAAATAAATATTACTATTTTAGTTAGAATTTGTTTGCTAGAGATTGTAATGGATAGATGAGATCTTGAGACATGACAATCAAATCCTCTTCTCAGYTTCTCACGAATTATAAATTTGCTATCTGAGAGACAGGATTATGAACACAGAATCCYGGAGTATATTCCCCATTTAGTTATTTTCTGGCTGTGCACAGTCCAACAAATCACTTAATCTCTTTATAGCTCATTTTAGCCACCTGTAATTATTATCATTAAGCAGGTATTAAAAATGCCCAGAGTTGCTGATCCCAATAAGAGCCCTGTTGTGTTAGGTACTGTACAAAGATTTGGTGACACTTCTTGAAGAGTTAACCAGTTAAGAAACATGCCAAAGCAATGCCCAGTTGAGGGATGTTGTAATGCTTTTAAGCTGTTCCGAGATCTCCAAATACATCAAGGTCTCTATAGATAAAAAACATTAATATGCACACCAGAAACTATATATGCATAGCCATAGATACACTACTCACACACACATGGACAACACTCATATAGACACACACATTCTCCCCCTTCTGAACATATTACTCCAATTGCATATAAATTTTATYCTTGTTCTGTAATGATATAACGGTAAATGAATTACCATAAATAAACCAGACACACAGATTGGTGCATAAAGTTGTCCTAGCTTCATACAAGATCTGACCTTGGAGCAAAGAATACTTTACATCCGTGATGATTCTATCTGCCGTTGATGAATCACAACTCCTGCTTATGTTTAATCACTGCTGACAGTAACAGCTGACAGCTAGTTAGGAAGAAAAAAGTCCTCAGCAACTAAATTCTTYTCTACAGAAGAAATAAAATTTGTTATATATGACCAGTTTTGCATATGGACAGAGCGACTGGAAGGATGTTCTGTAGAATTTTATAAACTAAATAAATATACACGCTCAGCCTTCTTTTACTCACTAAGGGCATCTACATTTTTTTTTTGTTTACTTTCACTTGCTATTAAGATTTTAGTACTGACTTTTGGCATTTTGGTTAGCCTTTTTGTCATTCTTGACCAAGCCAAAGGGTAGAATTTATTTGTGAAATTCAAGGAGAAAATGTCATTATTCTTTTATATTTGGAGCAGAAAGGGAGTTTGCAGTGTTAATTTTACTTTGAAACCCAATTCAGTGCATTTTGAAGAGCAGTCAGTTTTYAGCATTGCTGAAAGGAAGATGTTAATATTAAAGATTTCTTTTGTTGTTGTTATCAATTTACTTCTTATCAATTTACTTCCACTGGCCCCTGGAAATTAGTTAGACAGCAGGACTGTGTGATTTGCCTTTTGTGAGTAACACTCTGTAGGGTCTTTGGACTAGATCTGTGATTCATCCAGCCAGATCATTTGGGACAGAGAGTACTTGTGGATGTCTGCATGGACAAGCATCCTCGCAGACACTCCAAGTAGAGAAAACTTGCTCCCTATAAAAGATATCATAAAGACTTTATTTATTTATTTATTTATTTTTAACTGAAATGAGCAAATGTCCTAATCTCATGGGTGCTTAGAAATATAGAGAAGCAATATTACCATTTCCATTATTTTTTTTTGGTCCAATAAGGTTGATTTTTTAAAAAGTCATGACAACAGTAGAAGATTAAAAATGAACTCCAGTAMCAGTTTAATCTGACCACACTACTAATTTTAAGAAGAGAAGGATAGGATGCTGTGTAAGCGTATATCATAAACTGTCCCATGAACAGACTGCAAAGAAGACACCATTTAATAAAGATTACAAAATGCATCAACATTTCTGTAACTCAAAGTGGAAGCTAAACATCATATAAAACACAATTCAATGGTAGCAAAGGTTTGAAGAATATTCCATATATGTTTTTCCTCTAGATCTCCTAAGTGAAATGTAATACAAAGAATAGTATGGATTTAAAAAACAAAATAGTATGGGTTTTTTTTCCCCCATCTTTCAGTAATTAGTCCTCATCTCTGACTTCCACAACCTTTGGAGTTGTACTAGAAAATACCTTTGTCCTGGCTAGCCTCAGTATATCTGAACCACATAAGAGCTGCATCACTGGCTTTTTGTGACAGCAAAGAATACCTTAAAATGTAAGTAGCTCAACTGAAGAGAGTTGGATTTGGGCACAAGTCAATTGCACTCAAATCTAAATCTTAATTTATTCAGTATTTTTAAATACATTAAAAAAAAGTCCGAAAAAGAAAACAGAGCTGGGAAAGAGAAATGGAAAGTAATGGAAAGTAATGGAAAGAAGTCAGGCAGGCAGGAAAAGAAAGAGAGCAAGAAAAGAAAGAGAAGAAGAAAGAGAAAGAGAAAGAAGGAAGGAGGGAAGGAAGGAAGGAGGGAGGGATGGAGAGAAGGAGAGAAGAAAGGAAGGAGGGAAGGAAGGGAGAAAAGAAAGAGAACCTCCATTTATGTAAAAAAAAAAAAAAAARAAAAWGAAAAGGAAAATAATTTAAATGCTTTACTACATTATTTCTTGTAATTTTACCCAAAATGTTATCCTGAAAAAGATTATTCTTATTAATGTTCTCTTCATTTCTGCAGGGGGCATAAAAATAACTGATGAGTGTGAGAATATAAACCGTATGGTTAGTGAGGCAGAGGTGATAATTAGAACATGCTGTACTACGCAGTAAACAAAGCTATTATGAACGATAGAGTTCTTTATAGAGTATTTAAAAGGAGGATGGAAATAATACACTTTCCCCTGACTGGCTTAAAAGCTCTGTCTGTAACTACCATGAAAAATAATAAAAAGAAGAAAGAAAGCAATTCAGAGTTAATCATTCAAAGGGTTGTTTTTTAGTTCAAAAACAACTACAAATATTATCAATACTTATTTGATTCTGAACTAATTTATGTATAACATATTATTTGTTTCCCATTTAGTCATATGTTTGCAGAGGATAAATCATGTCATATCTTCAAATACAAGATTGTGGAAGAAAAATATTATAGATTTATTTTCTTAGTAAAATTATCTGTCTGACCTTGTACGCATGCTTTGTTCTCAATGTCAGAGACCCTCATATTTCCTAAATGCAAGCACAGTTTATTGAAAATAGTACCCAAACAAGTAGTAAACTCATGAGTGTGCAAAGGCCACTGCTGCCTGGGCAAATCCCAGGAATGGGCACACAGTGGGCACACAGTACTGTGGTATTTCCATTCTGCAACAGGAAGGTTTAACCTTCCGGAGTCCCTGTCTGATGCTCCGTCAGTACTGACACTGTCAGTACAAATTCTCAAGTCAAGATGCTGGTGTCATATACACCATCTTGTTGCTCCCTGTGTAGGCTGTGAATACAAGGATTTTGTACCCAAAGTGCAAAAAAAAAAAAAAGAAAAAAGAAAAAAATTCCTTTGTGTTTCACTAAATGTAATACAGATGAGAAGAATAGATTTAAAGGATATGAGAGCAGTCAAGGATGTCACAGAAGAGAAGCATATAATGATAATAAGCTGCACAAAGGGAAGCAGTCGGATTGACTGGATCCTGGATCAAATTTCAAACTTAAATGAGAAATACACTCCTACTGAGAATGAATCATTAGGTGGAAATATGAAGTATATAGTCAGCAATGGTTGGAGGAGGAAATATTCAGGGATTTCTGAAAAAAAAGTAGGAAAGATGTATAATCACTATAGAGTAGAAAAAAAATGGTACTACATTATTATATGAAAATATTAAAGGTTTTTTTTTTTCATTCATTATGCTAGGAAATATATGTAGCACTGCTGCTACAAAAAGAAGGAAAGTAACTGCAGTTTCATGGACTTCATGCAGCTTCTTTAATGCAAGAAAGCACAATTAGTTCTGAAAGACATGGAAGGAATCTGGGCCAGGAAAAGTGAAAACTTGTTGCCAAATACTTGTGATACATTAGAATTTAAGGATGGAAATTTTTCAGAGAGAGTTGGCTCTATTATTTGATTTGGGGATCCCACAAAATGTTAAAGACTATAAATAGAATAGGAAAGGCACTTTAAACTTACTGCTCTCTTGGTGTAAAGAAGCATCCCAAGAAGGAGAATGTTTCCTTGCCACCACCTCCCCCAATCTTTGATGTTAGAGGAAATCTTTTTTTTTTTTTCCTAAAGATATGTTTCCACCCTTGCAGTACATAATTAAGCTAAGATCCTTAAACTTTTTATTACAATTACATTACATCTGGTGTCTTTATTAGCATGCAACTGTCATAAACCAGTGAAGAAGTATTTTGAACAATATTCCCAGAAGGACCTTTCATTCTCTTAATTTCTTCACTTTTTCCATTAAGCTCTTGTTGCTATTTTCATTAACCTTTCTCCTGCAATTTCATTCCTTAGGGCTTCTTTTTTTGCTCTTCCATTGTGACTGTGAACTAAATAAACCCCTAAAATCGGACCCACAGTAGCTGTAAGATGAAGAGATTCCATTTACTTCCCCTGAAGTCAACACTCTTCTGACTAYAGAGAATCATTTGGAAATGAGTGGATGATGAAAAGCATCTCCRTGCAAGACAAAAGCAGTTTCCTTATGGATGTAGCTGATATCCTTGACCTTTTCCCAAAAGTAGGTGCCCACTTTGCTCAGAAATGACATAAGGATGAGTGTAAMGTATGCCCTGCAGAAGTGATACACATTTTGGTGAACAATCTAGATCAGAAGACTAGATTAATAAACTGAACAAGATGTGTGAGGTTCAGATTTATTTCTTCTTCTAGTAGCAATCCAAGCCAATTCAAGTTAAGCCAAGCCAAACTCACAAAGARCACATCTTAAACATTAGGACTTTGCGCTCAAACACTCTGTGATTCTGTGATTCTGTGACTACTCCATGATATTATCCAAAGCCTATTTGATATGAAACAACGATAGTTCCCATACAAAGGAACTTTATGACTTTAAAAGAAAAAAAAAATCCTACAAGCTCATTGTAGTAAAGTCTGAGGACATGGTTGAACCACATTCATAAGACTGACCTGCAAGTAATATATAGTAGGGATCTTTTCCTCCTTTTAAGACACAGGAAAGGAAAGAGAAGGGTGGTTCGATCTCTCCCTCTGGGCAGGGGTTTGGGTTCACATGCCCCCTTTCCTCTTTCCCAGAAGACATTCGAACTATTRTATTACCGGGTATTCTGGGAAATGTAGTCTCTCCTTCTCTTCATTGAAGTTATTCCATTTTGCAAGATAAAATGAAATATTCATCAAGCCAGGCAGAAAGAATGAATTCCAAGATCCATTTGTCTGTTGGGTTGGGTAGCCATGWGGGAGAAGAACACATGGGTTCTGGTCCCTGCTCCTATAAATACTTAAAATGTATCAGTGCATAATTTTGGGAGCAAGTCCTTCACACAAGGCAGGTAGAGACATGCCTGTTTTGTGAATCTCATGAGGATGGAGGCATAAAATAGATATCTCACTCTGTCAAGACTTGAGTTCTTCTTGGCATGCTCAGAGGCAAACTTTAGACACCAAGGAAACCTTGCTGTCAGGAATACACTCCAGTTTGCACAGCAGCAGCTTGGGAAATCTGGGCTTTAGAAGTAAGAATATAAGATCTTAGCATACCTAACYATAAATTGTGGTTTTATTACATGCTATTGTTATTAACTTCGTTTTCTGTTAACGCACACACAGAGCTAGAGGTGGGTTGAGAGAATATTACTGTACCGAGATGCACAATTTTCCACGTTCTGCTGTCTATAGGTAAATCTCCCTTACAGTGTGTGATGGAACATGCCCACGCAGTTTTGCACAGGATATCCAGGTTTTTGCAGCTGTAGCTCCAGCCATGTGCATGTGGAAGCATAGCCRATTGTCTCTGTTTGAGGGAGATATTTAATGGTTTTGCTACCAAACATCACAGAAGGTCAGGAGGGAGATGGATGGTGATAAACTAACAAGCAAAATTGTTCTAACAAAGCATCTGTGAGCAACTGCTTGATCAAAATGACAGACATCAATCAGAATAATAACTTCAAATATGAGATTTTCAATTAGCGAGGGAACATAAATAAATGCGTCTGGAAAATAAGCATAAGGGATTTGGGAAGGAGACAGCACATACATAACAAAAGAGAGAGAGAGAAGCAGCAGGAAGAAAAACGGACTGATATGCACAAAGCAATGTGCACAGAAGCAGACTTACAAACAGGTCTGCTGGGAGATGCACAGATAAACAGAAGCATTACAAATATTGTCTCTTGCTTGCACACAGAAAATTCTTGCTGGAGTTTTGCAAAGATCTTACACTGCACTTTGTATTGAAAGGTAAAATAATAATAATAATAACAATAATAATAATTCAGCCTCTCTGCTACACTTCCTCTCCCCTTTCTAGATTTTCTCTAACACAAAACTGCCTGTAGGAACTGTTTATCAGAATTGTAATCAAAAGGAGCAGCATATTCAGGCTGAGTGCCTCTTTTGCCATTACCTCTGATGTGGTTATTTGCATCAGTGGAAAGTGTGTGTAAAATGTAGCCCCATCAGAATGACAGCATTTTACTTCCACTTTGCACAAGATGATGGGCCATGAGGACTCAAGGCATAATTTTCAAACTTTTAAAATTAAAGACACCACTTCTCTCTCAGGAAAACCTTGATCTTCGGGTTTCTAGAAGGTGTACAATACACCAGGGAYGTGTTAATTATATATGTGGTTCTTGTACTGTCATCAGGATAAATCCTATTGGACTGGGTACAGGGATGGAACTTTGGTCTAACATGGTACGAGCATTCCTAGATTTTCACAGGTTACTTTTAACTAAKGTTTCAAGCATTTAACGAGTAAGAAATAAACTATAGACTAGTCATCCTCAAGACCTCTCTGCTGTGACCTGRTAGAGTTCTGCTTCCTGATAAGTTTGTGAAAGCYATGAAAGCTATTCRGAGTGTTAAAACACAACAAAAAGCCTCAGAAATAAAGATTRMWTAAWTAAWTAAATAAATARATARATARATAAATAAATAAATAATAAAAGAGAGAGAGATGAATACAGGAGGAAACCAGTGCCTCATTCCTGTGAACAAGCCTGGATTTAGGAAGCTCCTTGTACAAATCAAACCCCACACCCCAGCAGTGTTCACACTGCTGGAGCAGTGAAATAATTAATGTTTTATCTTGGAGAGATGAACAGGGCAGGTAGGAGCCAGTGTTATCTGTTGTCAAGTTTTTGGAGAAATGTAACATTCCTTCACAAAAATGAYACTCATTTTGGGAACACCAGGTCTGGACTCAGTATTCAGCCAAAGGCATTAGTTATTACTTAAACTTTATCTTAAAACAAAGATAACTGGTGTTTTTAATGGGGTTAACAAAGATAACTGTTGTTTTTAATTCCTGTTTCCCATATAGGAATTGCCTATGCTGTAATCTGCAAAAGAAGTTCTGACAGATGTAAATTTAGACTGTGTGTGTGCTACAGGCAGCGATGTAAGCAAGATTTTGTGTCACAGCCATCAATGAACACCTGTGCTTTATATAGGATAGAAAACTTAAATATTTTATGACATAGGCTGTCCTCAAAGTGAAGGCGACTGGAAAGGTGGCACAAATTGCCCCAACTGCTTCTTGCTCTGTTTCTGGTGCATTGCTCCACATATGCATTTTTACTGGAGCTTTATTGAAATTTCTAAAGCAGAACAGAGGTGTATCAAAATCTGCTTCAACAGRAAGGGAACCTGGAGAATTATAGCCTAGATCGGATAAAGATATCAGACCTGATACGTGAGAAACACATTCAGAAAAAAGAATGATAACAAATAGAAAGGAAAATCCAAGTCCATCAGCAGGACACTGGAACAAGTATTTGACTATTATCAGTCAGTCATTATCACATGATGAATGGCAGCTTGTGTGAAATGAACTGGTATCAGTCCAGCATGCAACGAACAAGTCCACAAAACAGGAAAGGCAATGTCAGTAACTAATCTATCTAAGTAAGCAAACCCATGACGTGCCACTGAAGATAACAGATTTCAATTTGCACAGGCACATCACAGGGCTACTTAGCAGTATTAGCCAAGTCTTGCAAAGRAGCCACAATGCTAAGGGAGCTATCATCAGCTCTATGTATTTCATTGCCACTGATTGACGTAATGATGAGCAAATCTCTCTTCCTCTAAGAATTATGGACCTAATTCTATCCTTGGTACTTTTTTGAAGGTCTAAGGGCAGAAATCTGGTCCATCATTTTGACTAATTCAGGTTCAGTTCTATTTGCGGTTGTGATTTTACTTTCTCTCTGGTGGGGCACTTGCCCTGTTTTATGCTAATTAACTGTCAAAGTGTCTCACAGCTCCAGAATTTGGTTTCCCCTTGAGCAGCTCCCAAGTTTATTAGTTTGACCTTATCAAGCTTCTTTTAAGGCAGCTTTCAACATCAGTCCAAAGTTACAACTGCCCTTCAGTCTTATTTTCACAATTACAGCTCTTCCAAACTCTTCATTGTCAACCCTGCAGCCTGAGTCTCTCACCTGAGACATTTCTGTAAGTCCTGGGCATTCATGGTGAAGAAGGAGGGGGAATGATGGGAATATAGTGGAAAATCAGTGCTTTTCTTCCATATGTTACTCTTCTTTCCCTTCTTTTGTCAGTGACCTGTCTGCAGGCAAATGAGCAGTGGTTTCCTCCAAAACCTGTGCTGTGAATCTTAGAGGCAGAGCAATTCACGGCATGAACAAACCTCTTGTTTTCTCTTTCTGTTTGAAAGCAATTTTCAAGCCCTTTCTTTGTTTCAGCTATAATAAGAACTTTTCTTACAACCAGAGCTGGGAATGGAGGGTTCTTGGACCATGCTATTTATAAATTTACATATCTCTCTCTATATGATAGATACAATAAATAATATGGATATAAATGGGCAAACATCCTCCCTGCTTCCTATACAGGATCTGTAGCAGGGATGATTAAACTGCCTTCAAAAGATTATGCTCCTTTGGCCTGGCATCTGTCTTACCGTGTCTGTATTACACATATCTCTAACATATATTTATAAAAGCATCAAGTCAAATCATCACCTGGTGCAAGAGAGACAAACGAAATAAAAATCATTAGTGACATTGTTTTCCATTACTGGAGGATATGGCATTGGGTCTTCTGGTTTGTTCCTGCCAGCACRGGAATCTCAACTTTTTTATACATTTGCTAACCAGTCTAGGAGCTTTCATCACTTCCCTATATTTTTTTTTTTCACAGTCCAGCTGTGCTCTCTGTCAAGGACATTTTTCTTCCTGCCCCATAACTGCTTGTTGTTTAACATTGCGCTCTTCTAAAATATSTAACTATTTCTTCTGTGCTTAGCTGGTTGTTGAGCTGATAGTTTCAGTCAAATAGTTGTTTTGTATCATGTCCCAAACACATCTCAGAAACATCCCTTTCATAATATGTCTTTACAAACTCAAACAGATAAAGCAATCCTTTCTTTAGGCTTGTAAAAAGCTATCAGAGCACCCTGTTTGTCAGGATTCACCAAGCAGTGCAGATTTATTCTTTTTCATCTTTCCTCATGACTCATTGCCTGTAACCCCTTGATCGTTTTTTTACTTTTCACTGAAATGTTGCAAATTTTGGACCTCTCTCACAACACACCTGCCTTCTTTCTCTTCACTTGAGTAGTCCACAAGGGTAAAGGGTTAACAGTTTTACCTTCTTACATGCTCTACTTTCAAGCTGCTGTTTCGGGACTCTTTTGTCCTTTGCCTCTTCACTCCAGCTACTCTCACTCTTTTCAGTGTCATTTTCCTGTCTGTTCAATCACATCCCCTCATTTCCTTTCAAAACCAAAGTAATGGTGTCACTGCCACCACTGATCCTGYGGCATCCAGAAACAAGCATCCCACATATAAAATGGGGCCACACAAATCAKCGGCACMCAGAGCAGGATCAAGAGGTTGTTTCTCTTTCATTTTTCCTATTTTCTCTAGGGGTTTAGTCTTTTGGTCTACATTTAGSATGCCTGGATGCTAACCCCAGTGAGATGGCATTTTCTCAGACCTGCTATGTTCAACACCCGAAGTATAGTAGAGATTTTTTTTTTCCGAATTTTGAAGTCCTTTAGTAAAAAACAACATAAAGGTTCAGTTTTATGCAATAATATTATAGCTCCTCCCTAWTAAATGTATAATTAGATAAATATATGTAGATTGCATATGCAACAGACACTAATCCATTTAATATGTTGACTGTCTATACTTAATTATGATAATCTCAATGTGCTATTAAATAGACAAGCAAGACAAAAGCCTCCCTGAGAGATTTGTCAGTAGTATTTTAAGAACTGATATAGTTTACCTATAATCCTTCACTAACTCATTAAAGGCTGGACATAATGCTTTTTTTTCCTCAGTTCTCTCTTTTAATCAGTCCTTACTTCCCTTTGATAACTTACATACTTACAGTTTGTGTTTCTCTGGGACAAAAGAGCCTTTATTATTGATATTAATGAACAATACCTGCCTACGGTTGAATAGGCCTCTAAATTTGATGTGGAGTGGCTGAAAGTAAGGTCTTCTCTCTTCATTTCTTTAGTTTCTATGAAAGGACTAAGAAAAAAAAAAGTAACAAATACAGGTTGAAAAGAATAGTTAGTAACTCATAGGAGAGCCATTACAATTCAAAAATGAGGGTTACACACTCAATCTCCTTCTCTTTTTATATATAAAGTGAAATAGATAGAACTACTCCCACACATTTTTTTTTTTCCTCCAGCCACTTTGAATATTGTTCACTCTTGTTCTCAGCTTTGCCAGTGATAAAAGGTTTATTCCACATATTCCCCGGTGAGGCTAGAGCAAAAAATATACCTAATGTGACTGTCCAATGCATTGACATTCATATTTAGTCTCTAAAGTCAAGTCATTTCGGAGGAAAGGGGAGTACAATTTGCTATGTAATGCACTGAGACAATCCTATATCTCCGACTGTGTTTCATGACAGATCTTATAAAAGATCGTAAATTACTATCTGTTGAAATATATGAATTTAATGGATTCCATTAATGCACACACCTGCACATAAGAGATTYTGCAAGCCAGAAGATATGATCAGTCAAACAGCTTTAATAGTTATTAATTACTATGGCTCACTATTTATTCCTCACCAATAGAGAAATGTTAAGGTATTTTAATACCTACATTTGTGGATGGCATGCATAAAACAAGGGAAACAGCCTTTTTCTTCCTCTCTGCAATCAATCAGCCAGTTACCCAGTGCTTTAAAATCTTTGTTAGACATTTTCTGAGAGAGGATGCTTATTTTTCTCCATATATTTCAACAAAGCACAGGGAGGTTTCTGTACAAAGACTCCCATTCTCCTGATTCTGTGTTACTTAGACAAAATCCAGACAGCATCAGTTTGAGCTTAGCATGAGTAAAAGATTTCAGCATTTGGTTCAGATTTATTACAAATCAGGTGAGGCACTTAAAAAAAAAAAATCCATAACGTTTTTACCTTGTCAAGTGATTTGTTCAACTCCTAAAATACAGCCTTTCAGTAAAAGTGAAAGCCTCAAAACTCAGGTGTTGAAATTAATTAAAAAAGCCAAAGTATTACACAGCAGACAGTCTTAAAATTGACAAACCCAAGCTATTGCCACACAGTGCCAAATTCAATTAAAAATATAACAAAAACACAAGGCTAAGAATCCCATCAGCCCAACAAGGTTAATGGATGTCCTGTAAAATATCCCAATGAGTCTGGCCTCTGGAGTTTGAAATGGACACTGCACAAGCAAGGGAATAAACTCATGCCCTCATCTAAAAAACATTTTAAATACACTCATACCTCGTGTCCTGTGGTTACATGAGCAAATCCATTGAGACTTGGCTGCACAACAGCATGACGTAGGTGATGGCAGATGGTTTGGTACTTGGAAGAAGTCAGTCTGCCCCTGAATTCCTCTTGGAGCCTTAGTTTCCAAACCAGTGAAACAGATTAGTGGGTTGTAGTTGTCTGACTTAAAGGGTTTTGAGATCCCCTGGTGAAAAGAGCAAATACTACTCTTAATTGTAGACCACAGACTTCCTTATCTTGCAATCTTGATGCCTTGTAGCAGCTCTGATACTACACACACCGATTTTTTGGTGATGTATATGACAACACAAATTTTAAGGAACAAAGTAGTCAGATTATAAAAATGTGAATCACCTTCCTTCATCCAAAACCCACTTTGACCTCAAGGGATGAAACAGTAGGGTTTAATAGAACAGAATAGCCCARGGTGAAATAGACATAGAGAAACAGGTTTTCAATGTCAGCTGCTCTCCCATAACTGTCCACATGCACAATCTCACCCCATATCAGATGTGAGGGAAAAAATCCAATCTCTCAAGTGTCAAAACTGTGGCATCTAGGGTTAAAGCGTTCACAAAAGCAGTTATGCAGAACAATACAGTCTTCATCCTAACTGATATTTGTCACTTGTTCTAAGTCTTCTCTCATACAAACTACTTAATACACTAATGAGTTTTTCTTGTGGTTTGTTTCTTTGTTTTCTTGCACCTTAATATATGGGAGTCTTTAATCTATATTTTTGACAAATAAATATATGTTCAGTATGCTATTGACCATGTATAGATTGTCACTGAATCTACTAATCTGATTTCATAGTTCAGTGCTTTATATTATTTTTTTATCCTAGATCTCTGTTTTTGCTGACACAACAGAGATGCATAGAAGTTAATGCTCCCAATGTTGAGTGGATTGGATGTTGAATAGTCTCAACCCCTGGTTTTCTCTATGAATTAGTGCCCAGACCGCAGAAATTAAGTAAAAGATAGGGACTGATGAGTATAAGAAAATGCAGATTTCCAAAATTGGAAACCACTTTAAAAATTCAAGCCTCCTCGTGACAGCCAGCCTGAGCCACCAGGTCATCAATGGGATGGAGTGAAATGGATCTATTAACTGCTGGGACTGAATTTGCAGCACTATGCAGGTTTTCTATGGATAATGGCAATGATGGAAACCTTGATTCTTATTCTTGATGAGGACTTTAAACAAAAATAAATGAACCATTTTCAAGAGTCTGGAACTTTAATATAAATACATACATGGCCTCTGTTAGATGTGCCTCTGAGTGCCAGAACCTTTCAAATCTTTAAGAAATTGACACAAAATCTTTAATAACACCAAGTCACAAAAAGGGGCTGAGTAGCTGGCTCTAAGGCCACTGTTAGAGCTAATGTTAGCTATTCTTCTGGGTTGCTATTCACTGTATGTCTTTGCTTTATAATGGTTGATATGAAAAGCTTCTTTCATTTAGAGTRTGGAGAATTTTTAACTCAAGAAAATACTCTTATTGGATGGAATGGTCAGAGTTTCCCTTACATTGTTCTATGTTATGTCATGCTTTATGTTTTGTTATTTTATACTGTGTTTAAKTTTCATGCTATATTTTCTTTCTGATACCTCAGTAGGCTTTGGAGCCCAACTTCAAAAAAACTCCCGAGAGTATTTGAMAAGGAATGACTTTTCAGTTAGATCAATCTTATGTTTACAGCTAAGTACATCTTTACATACGTTCCTGAATCTGGATCTAGGTTTGTGGAGTTATTTCCTGAAATAAGGAATGATGCCATCATAGCATGATTCAACATTTCAATGCTGAGACAGGAACTCTGGATCACTTCTTTTTCAAACATAATTTTTTGCCTTCATCAGAGGCAAATATATTAGTAGCAGCAAGACTTTTCACATTGTTGTCACAGCTTGAGAAACATTGTTGGCATCAGATGGTGAACAAAGACAGTGTTAGAAGAAAAACCCCAGGAGGTCAAAGGAGAAGGTGGAAAGGTTCTGATTGGGTGCTGCTCTAGCACAAGATAATTTGGATGCCTCAGGGAAAAATATAAATGCCTTTGTCTTGTGTGACTTTCTTTAAAGTAAATTAGGAAACAATAAGCAATCAGTAAGAACAAAAATACACTGAAGAATTTATTTGAGGGCAGAAAATTGTAACTTCTTTTGCTGATTTGTCTACCATGCTGCTTTTTAACTTGCTATTAGCAAGTTTCCTTATTCTATACTTATGAATTTCACAAAAATGATCTTTCAAGTACAAAGAAAATAAAGTTCATTTCATTTTGAAAGGAGAAAGTAAGACTGATTCTCAGCTAGCATAAACTGGCCTAATTCCATTAACTGTAACTAATCTACTCCAAATACCATTATCTGAAGATCAAGACTTTCAAGTGAATTAATGTTTTCATTGACCTATTAAATAAAATAAAATTTTAAAAAATCATTAAAATGTATGTCTGTCACTCAAGTAGATATCTTCATAACATTTCTGACTACATATATAAAATATTTTCGTAGACTATTTGGTCAAAATCTTAGAATGTTATATTTCTTAATAAATTTAAAATGCTGATTAAATATATATATAATTAAGAAACAGTTTATATATATATATATATGTATATATATATTCATCCCCCCAGCCTTAGTCTCATCTACAAAACAGTGTAGGCAGAATATTTCAAAACTATATATTTGGTGCATTTGTTTTATTATGGGAATTAAATTAAAAACAAACTTTAAGCCCTAAAATTGTGCAAGATCCATTTTTTAACTGATTACAATTGCAATTAACTGCCCATATATGTAGGATGCTCTTTAGAAGTATTTATTTTCTATAYACTAACTGCTTCTTTAGCATTAGCAGAGACTGGGTTTGTGCAGCAATCAATGAAAAAAAAAGTAGTAGTGGTATGCTCTGGAGGTTCTGAATCCTTATCATGGCATATGCCAGCAAATTCATGCAAATACTGCATTTCTATGCCCAGATCTGGTCACTGCATGTGTCAAATGGATAGTCAGTGAAGTACCTACCTAGATCAGATCGTATTATACACTCTCCAAGGCTCAGAGTCTATGTATTTTTCATCTTGCACAATACTGAGCAGATGGACCTTGATTTTCAAAAGCCCTCGGCAGCCAATATGCTGAAATCTTTTCAAGGCCTTACCTGTTGTATAAAAGGGGGAAAATAGACAAGATATTTTTACTGCCTGAACAACAGTCCACTTTTAATGAGCAGCCTCCCAGATAATGCACTGTCCACTAGGATTCATTCTTTGAATGGGATGAAAACCCAAYGCTCTTATCTCTATTCTGGATTAAAAGAATGCATTGATAACTATGATCCAGTAGGGCATTATCTTTCTTATTGAACGTAAGATGAACGTAAATATAAACAGGTACATATTTATCTACATATGTATGCTCATATGTACGTGTGTTTGTATGTCCTTGCATGTGTGCATATTCCATCTGTGTATATTTTTAAATATGCAAACAAAATCCTTTTTACTCTYTCAGTAGAAGTTGTTATAGTCTCCCATAGCAACAACTCACAGATAAAGAATCTCGCATCAAACCAAATGGTACATTGAGGACACTGCTGACTGTTATACCAACATTATAGGGCCTGATTTAAATCCACAGAATTAAGGWGGTTCCCACTGCAAGCCTAAACTCAACTCACCAGACTATGATATAGCAATGCATATGTCACATAACATCAGGCCCTCTTCTTTTCAATGTGGAAAATGAGTTAGAGAGTTACTGGGAGTCTTTATGCTAAATATGCTAACTTTTCTGGATTTAAATCTTCCCTCAAATGCTAATATTATGGAAACCATGGTTCTGAAATTCCCAGAGACATTCAGTCCTGCAGTGGTTATATTTCTTTCCTCCTGGGTTGAGGGAGTTTCTTGTCCTAGAGGGTCAGTTCAATTGAACAGCATAAAACAGAAAGACGCTTCCTTCTGGCAGGACAGGTGGAAATTTTATGCTCCAGGACTGTTCAATAATGATCTTTGGCTGTGTGCATATACACAGACCCAGCAGTTAGCTGTTAATGTGAAGACATGCAGCACGGTAAATATAATTCATTACTCCCTGCCCTTTCACATACACTCTTGCGCTAGCAGAAATTCCTCATTATTTGTCAACACTATGAAACATATGGTTTTTACCTTAACTTCCAGCCACTGGAAAGTAAAATATTTATCACTAGGTTCCATCTTAAAAGACAAGCAAACACATACTTCACAATATTCAAGGCTAAACCATTCATAGTTGATGCAATAGAAGACTTTCACGAACTAACTGCACAGTTGGTTGCATTTTACTTAGCTCATTTCATAGTTCACACTTCTGTGGTTGGRTGTTGTTCCCATATAGTATTCTATCTTTGGCCTTGTTGAATTTTGGTAATTGCAATATTTATTTTTGACTTTTTGTTTGTTTGTTTGTTTGTTGTCCTTATTGCTTTTATAAATTGAATRAATAATTTAACACTGTAAAGCTCACTGATGGCTAAGTTTGGGATGGAGATATTAGAAAGGTCATGTAAARGCAGAGTCACATAACATTTGCTCTTTTAAAAGACTTTAGGATAAAAATTCAAGATTTTTTTGTCAGGAAAAACAAACAAATGCATGAAAAAAACCCCAATGCCCACAACAATTTTTATGTTCTACTTTGAACAAGTCAACTAATTGACTTTAGCTATTATTTCACTTTCAAAGCATTCTCTTGTACTCTCATGACTATAATCAGAATAAAAATAATATTAAAGTGGCCCTCATGACACCTCAGAGGATAATTTGGTGTGATGTAAAAAAATCTTTAAGTTCTTTAAAGTTCAAAGCGTAAGAAAGCACTAAMGTTCATAGACATTACAATACATGTGCAAAAACTGCTATTTACCACGATCACCCTTCAGTGAGTTCATCTCCTTCTGAGCCAGAAAAAAAATAAAACAAAATAAAAGCAAACAAACAAAAAGTTTCCTTTAAAATAGCAAAAAAAAAAGTGAGCAGCCATCTATCGAACTTTGATGATCTATATTTTTTTACCTTATTGCTTTATTTTAGGCAACAACACAATCAGAAAAGAATTATACATAGTCATTTCTTCTACTTCCCATTCATTTTGCTTTTCCTCCTCAAAAAACAGGCACAGAAGCTGAAGCTTTGCATTTTGGAATTGAAGCTTGATCCTAACTTTCACAAGGTCCTAGGTGCTCAGATGCATGAACAGGAAGCTACAAGCATTATGGTGTCGGGCCTGCTCCTCCACACTGTCAGTTCCACAATTTTTCTATATGTTGATGACTGGAGTCACTGTCTGCAGAGGAAGAGGATGTGTCTGGATTACTAGGATGCAATATAGCATTGTAAAGTTGWGCCCAACACCAGGGCCAAGGGATGCTGCTCTGCTTCTCCTCTTCATGCATCCTGCAGGGCGCTTCCAGAAAGCAATCTTTT
The DNA here is from genome assembly GCA_003342815.1 of Eudromia elegans. Classification (NCBI taxonomy): domain Eukaryota; kingdom Metazoa; phylum Chordata; class Aves; order Tinamiformes; family Tinamidae; genus Eudromia; species Eudromia elegans. Next base: position 211,124 of record PTEX01000136.1, read on the forward strand.
CTGTCCTACAGCAGGATTTCCTCTCTGAAGAAACGAAATTGTTCACTCCAGATTGGATCCTGAAAGCGAAGTCAGGCAGTGCAACCATTCGGTCCAGTAGAATGGCAAGGAGCAAATTGACTCAGCCGGGGGATACTGATGACTCGTTGTGTGACCTTAGGTGAATCATTTTCTAGGCTTGCCTTTTTTCCCCCCTGCAAAACAGGAATAATGATACTTCTGCACTTTGACTGTAAAAACATAGCATAAAAATAGCTAAACAGGTCACATATAGGTCCAAGGTCTCATCTCTGACAGTGGCTTGTAGTAAATCCTGGRAAAAAAAATAATAGCAAAGCCAGTAATAATCTTATTTCCTCTCCCTCCTTGGATTCTGGACCTAAAGATTTTCAGTGTCAAACATTGAATCTATATTATTTTGTTTAACATTTCAGAATGGACATTTCATGGATTCATCACATGAATATACTAAAAAAAAATATAATTTATTTGTAGTTCTGGCTTGCAAAATATTTTGTAGCAATGAATCTCACAGCTGAATTTTTTGTTCTGATAAAAGCTAGCATAATATGACAAAACAAAATGAAACAGTATTTTCATTYGGTTGGTTTAACCTGTGTGTCTGATTGTAAAAAGAAGCAATGAGAAATTCTGAGTAAACGCTACAAATTAGTGAGTTACATGATTTTTTCCTTAGACTAAGAAATTTAGACTAAGAAATTATTCTTATATTTCTTGAGTCTCTTTTTAATGCTAAGTGTCATATCAAAGGATAAAACAGACTGTTTCCCCCAGCACACATGAATCAGGAGATTAATCCACATTAGACTTCGGTGAGGGGAGAAATTCCTATATCTTTCTATATTTCTCCCCATACCGCTAGCAATACATAATGCAAAGTTTCCTTTAGAAGAACATTCTTCTTCTAAGGAAGAATGCTAACTCAGAGGCTTCAGAGACAGTTTCTCGGATCTAGACCGACTGGTTTGACAGCAACCTCTCTTTCCTCTTTCTTTCCTACTTCCTCCCTCATCCTGTTCCAAGAGAAGATCTGCTCACAGAGAAAATTGATGATTAGCTATTTAATATATATGACATATTAACAGTTTTTTTAAAAAAGACAATTTTTAAGATAAGTGACTGGAATAATTTCTTACCCTCAGCTTATGCTCATGACAGTTCAGCCATGCCCATCTCTTTCATCATAAAAGCCCTTCATATTTTATTCTCTTGTTTTATTTCTTCATATGTCTTCTTAACTTACTAGGACTCACAGGAAATAATTTATGTGGATTTTGAATTGACTTTTCTAGAGGCTCAGACTCCTATTCCCYGCCCTGAGACCAGGTCGCTAGAGAAGGTAGAAGCTGTGAACACTTCCTGCCCTCCCTGAGGCATATGTCTGCCTTGTCTTAGATGTCAGAAAGCTCAATATCTAGATGTGGCTACATCAGAATCCCCTTCTAATGGGTATCCTGAGGAACCTGAGGGAGGAGAATATTTTGACAGCAAGGAACAAAGATAATATTTAAAGGGCAAAGAGAAGAAAAGAGGGTTTAACTGCACACACCGGGCAAATATTCTGTGTCCAAGCTCCAGAGGCATCACTTTTGCTCAGGGTCAGCTGAAAATCCATGGGGAGGTAGCTGGAAAAGGTTCAGGGGCAAACACCTGCAGAATCACCCCTGTCTTTCTGCCAGGACTCAGGCTCAGTCTAATGGTTATGTAAAGCCTTGAAGCAACTCTTACGAAAGTCACCATAAAGGACAAAAGTCTAATATTTCAGCCACACCAGTTGCTAAAAGGACTCATTAGGTGCCCACACTGTTGTTATGCTCATCCCAGATCTCCACCGCTGGCCATTGGTAAAAGAAGGGCTCCTGGGCAAGCTTATATCTTGTTTAGGTCACTGCAATAAGTAACCAGTAACCAGTAAGTAACCAGTAAGTGCAACTTGCCTACATACGACTTACYGCAAGACGAAGATGACCATGATGCTTCTGGCAGGCTCGGGAGCAAGAGCAGAACCTTCCTGAAGGGGCCTTAGCAATGCAGGGCAGGAACAGCCTACGTTAGCGAGAGCTGCCGAGTTGTGTTTGCGTGTTATCTTTATTTTGTTTGCTTGTGGATGCCCTGAGTGGCAGCTGCTTAGCCTCCCTCTCCCCTGCCAATGAAGCAAACACAAAAACTGATCTTCCAACAACTGAAATTGACTTTTCGAAGGATTTTTAAGTATCCTGGCAGGCAGCCACCATTGAGCTAGTCTGACATCATGGCACAAGCAGCATGAAAAACAAGTGCAGTACATGCACTTATGATTATGAATTGGAATTACAGAGATTTTATTTCATTTTTTTCTTTCCAACAGCTAAAAATAATTATGATTAATTGAGGTAAGACCATGAAAACAAAAAGACCACAAGAAATCATGATTTCAGTTTGTTCCATATTCACAAACAAAAGCAAAATGAGCATTGTAATTGTTTTTATAAAAAGAAATATCTACTGAAATGAAAACTTTATAAATGTTGCTCCAAAAATGTTACAAAAAAAMCCTGATTATAATCTTACTTTCATTTTTAAATAGCATATTATTGAAATAATATTTTTCAAACTTTCTGATTTGCAAGGGGAAAAATGATGAAAAACACATCTGAATGAGCTCTTGTCTAATCACATTCAAAACTAAAAGCTTTGTTTCCTTCATCTAATTAAATTCTTATATCAGATGGCATTTGTAGGCATTAGCATACATGGGAAAAAAAAGAAAAAAAACTTCTAAATTTAGATTTTTTTGGAAAAATTTCTTTTTTTTTTTTTAACCTCAACCAATACATCAAAGTTTTGGAGTAAACTTTAGATAGCAATCACAATATGAGTAAAATCTCTGAAACTTTGGAAATGTCCCTTTTGATATTTAAGCCCATCTAAAATGTCTTAAATAAGCCCATTTAAGCCCATCAGCACTTGGTGGTGAGGACTTTTGTCAAAGGGAACAAGAAATAACACAAAGTCTTTTGCTTAATGAATCAGATGCCTGCTCTAAAAAAGTTTACACAAAGACTCTCCACTGAAATCCCTGGGTTCTGGATCAAGCCCCAGACAAGCCGTTCATCAAGAGCAACTAAAATAACCCAGCAAAAGGTTCTCTGCTTTATGAAATCATATTAAGGCAGGTGACAGAGCAGCTGCCATGCACACAAAGCAGAGTGGGCATCGTCCCGTCGGCTCCTCCAGCTGCAGCAACAGCTCCGAGGAAGCAACTCCACCAGCCCCACTGGCTCCCTTAAAGGGCAAAAAATAAAACCAGCTTCATCAGTGCCACGCGTAAACAGCCAGAACACAAACACAACATGCTCCATTAAAACAGTCAAATTAAGCAAGTGGAGATCACGTTAGTACTAGCCATTATATTTATTTATATATATCTAAATATATTTGTATAAATATATTTATTTTTTTCTCTCTGATTTTAGTTTGCCTCCCTTTCAGGGCATCCGGGGGATGCCTAGGTAGGGATAACTGTGTTTTGCAGAGATCACTGCAGCTGCATTTCAAGGACTTTTCCCTTTCTCCGGGCTGCAGTTTAAAGGGAGCCTGTAGAGATCAGAAATGGTGCATCAAACACTAAAATGTAAATTATTGCTGCTTTTCTGAATGGTTATGCCGAGAGAGCCATAGCAGGATTTGTCCCTTTTGTGTTATCCGAAAAAAAAAAAAAAAAAAAAAAAAGAAGCCTCCTTCTCCAGTGATTTCACAGTATGAAAACCTGGTGAAAGGTACAGTAGATCATTTAGCTATTTTCTAGCTCTTTATAGTACTTGCTAGTTTGTCATCAAGGCACCTGAGTGCTTCAGGTAAAACACAATACCCATGTCAGGATCCTGCCTCAGCCTAGGATTGAGTTTTACTCTGAATCTTCTATTTTCTCCTTTCTGGTTACATACCCGTATACCATGCTTATGTTTAGGCACATGTGTGTGAATACTTACAGAGATGTTCAAAGAGAGATCTACAGATATTCACATACCTAGACCTCTATCACCAGCTTGTAGATAAATAGATAGCAGGAGAGAAAGGATAAATAGTGTTGTAATTACTGTCTATCAGCACAGCTGGAGTTCAGAATAAACTTTTTTTTTTTTTTTTTTTTTTTTTTTTTTTTTTTTTTTTGACATCTTGGTAAAATGATTCTCCTTGTCCACAGTGCTGCTTTTGCTTTCCAGTTTGGATTAGGAGCACCACAGAACCATCTCCATATTTAAACTGCAAGCTCTCCTACTTGGATGAAAATTTCCCAGGACACTAGACCTGTCTAGAGAAAATATGTGTAAGAAGTGGGTTGTGTGGGTTGTGCTTTTCATTAGTTATATTTTTTGTCTTTTTTCTTTCAATTATTAACTGGAAGGACTCATATTTCTYACAAAGCTTCTCTGCTATTTTGCTCTGCTCCAGACACAGGCTGTCKTGTGTCACCAAGGCATGTTTCAACAACAACTGTCATTTGAAAAGCACCTTTCTTATCTCGTGGGTTACTASTGATGTTTCATTGTCATTGGAGAACTGTTAAGCAAGTAGCATTTTTCTGAATGAACGCATTTGAGGAGACTGAGAAGTTGCACTGGATAGAAGATGTAAAGATAAAAGGAAAGGCTTTTCATCAGGAGATGAAAAAAATAAAGAAAAAAAATAAAGGTAAAGGCAGAATAAGAGCCTTTTGGAGAAGATAAAGATCCTCAGAAAGTGCAATGAATTCTCAGAGTTAGTTATGGGACAGCCAGTAGTGCATGCTGATGTTTTTGCTATGTTTACAAACCTATGCTGCCTAACATTATAAATACTCGACCATAGATCTCCATTGTCTTTCCCTTTAGAAAAGGCAAAAATTACTAGGGAACTATATAATGAGTACTCATGACTGGACAGTACGTCCAGTCTCAACAACAAGAAGTACAGGAAATCTAGAGCTAGGATCAAATGCAATAAAATGGGGAATTCATTTGTGGCTGAGCGAAAATCCGTTTCACTATTCCTAATARTGATTAGCCTATTAAAGCCAATGGTGTTCTAAGACTCTAGGCGCACACTGCCAGCTCTTTTAATTTAATTTGTTTTTATCATTCACCATAGGTAGTGCTCATCAACTGGTTTATTTTCACCTCTGGCTGCTATTTAGTCAACTGGAATTTGTAACTTTTCATATTCAGCAGGTGCTTGTTTTGCACTTGAGCTAAGCGAATAAATCATCAGTGTTAATCTGAAGCTAGCAGGGGCCAAGGAATTTCTTTTCTTTTCCTCTCTTTTAGAGAGGGGATTGCCTGTTGCCTGATGACCATCCTGGCCATCACAAATAGGTTTATGGGTAAAGGAAAGGGACCACAATTAAGATTCCCTTATTCATGCCTGCTAAGATCTGTTTAGATTTTAAAATTGAGTAATCAGGAATTTAACTTTAAATGATAAAAAGGAAAACAAAAAGGAGCAAAATAGCCATGTTGATTGACCTGAGCTGATTATAATTTTGATTTGCCTATTAGATACTTCTATCCCATCTGAAGTGGAAAAAAAAATTGTTTGTAAGAAAGAAAAAGAAAGAAAATTTCAGCCACACTGAATATTGATGATAATAACTTTAAATGAATCTAGAATTCTACTCAATGGTTATTCCTTGATAATTCTTAAGAGATCAAACAATAACCCACAAGTAATGTGCTATTACAATGCACATATGATGCTGTAAATATTTATTTTYATATTAGACCATCAAAATAGAACTTTGACAATACATTACTCCTACATTACAGAAGACTTTGTGTTAAAATTATTTCTTACGTGATCCTTATCATTAAATAAAGCTTAATATCCWTTATGGTCCATTAACAGAAAAGGAATGAATTTTATTCCATCTGTTCATGTCATAAAGATATATTTTTTTTTAATTTGCAAMAAATTCTTTTTAGGAAGAAAATAATTCTTGGAATGTGATATGAGCAAAGACACATAACCAAAGCATGGCCTGTAGTATCTTAGACACAATGTTTGTCTTTTTGCAAATGGATATGAATTCTCTGAAGAATTTTTTTGGAACAGCAAGGTCTGGCAGGACAGAAAATATATTATTTCAACTTTAACAAAACAGATGAACAAAGTCACGAGTTTGCAAAGGGAAACATGGCATGCATATCCACGAATGCAGATCTCCTGATCCTCATCAAGTTTCACTGTCATCTCTGCTGACTTCATAAACCTTTTAATTTTTGTCATTTTAGATACCTCTATGAAGCATCTCAGAGAAAACAGGGTTGCTGTGACCTCTTTGTCTAACTGTGTTTTAGATATTAAATACTGCTAGAGAGTAATCTTTCTCTAGAGAGAAGGAAAACATTTAAACATGTCATATAAGTATCAAAAATGAGCTAAAATAAATCTTGCCCTTAGTATAACCATATCAATAAATCATGATTATCACCCACACTTTTAAGAGCAAGACTGCAGATATATAATGCTATTTAGAGAATCTTTTTTTGTATATATATTTGCTTTCTGGGATACGAAATCTGTGCTTACTTCCAATCCATAGTATATAGAGCTGAGAAAAATTGTATGAAGTGATTGCTCGTTACTTCCTTTTTGTCTTTGCAACTAAAGTGTTCTTAATACGCTTTCCAGAAGGTCTTCCGTCCCTATTGTGATTGATGGCTGCAAACTGCTGGGGACAATTCCAGTTGGTGGGTAAGCAACGGCACCTCGTTTATCTTTATATCATATCTGTTGCAAATTAAGCTAAAAAACATAGAGTTTGCACACTAAAAACGGTTACACCGCGGAGCAAGGCGGCTATAAAACAGCATGCTAACAAGCACGGCGTGATGAATGGCATGCAATAAACTTCCGCAATTCTGGATTCTCCCGGAGGCAGGCGCCGAGGCTGTCACCTGTTGAGCAGTGGCACTTGGTGACACTGTACGAGCAGCTCGGAGAAAGGCCTTGCTGGGCTCGCTCCGTGGGAAGTGAAGGGCCACGAGCGCGCTCCTGGTTCACGTCACGCGTGCGACATCCCAAATAAAACCCGCCACCCGAACGGCTAATTGCACAGAGSGTCGGAGCTCGCTTGCTCACGGAGTAACCGGTGCTCCCGAGGAGGAATGGCCTGTTTTTTTCAGTAGATGGCAGCAGTACAGACGCGTGTTAAAMGCAGGAGTCCGGGAGCTGTTTGTAAAGAAAGGCTCTTCTCTTCGCGTACTGCCCGGGACTGCTGTTGGGACCGCAGCACTCCCCTGCAGATTTTAAACCACAGCCCTTCAGTAGTGACATGATTCATATCTGTACAAAACCTGAAAAAAATAGAGGAAAACACTAAATGAAAGCTCCTTACTGATCAACTCTGCTGTTATGTGCCAGTAAACATTTATTAGCATTAACTATCTAGCTGTACAGGCAGGTATATTTTTCCTCCTAAGGTGTCCCACGGCACTACCCAGGAGGTTTTTCATCAGCATTATGGCTCTCTTCAGGAAGATTTCAGTAGAGCATGAATCACTAAGCTTGATTCAAATGTGTGCATATATTAGGTGATTATTTTTAAAGTAATCAGAAATATTAAAATGGTCCATTCAGCATTCCTGTAATGCCACCTTTGAGTCTTTTTTTTAAAATCATTTTTAGCGCAGACAAAGGCCCTCAGAAGCAAGCCATAAAACTAAAGTCTAAGTGACGGTCATGGTACTCTTCTTAGAAGCAAAAAATTTGGATTCAAATTTCTGTGTCTGCTTCAGCAAGGCTAATGGCTTTTGCTTCCTCACCAATGAATGCTCTAGCCCCAGGGCTATGAAAAAAACAGTTGCGTATTCAGTCTGGTCCAGTAAATATTTCATTATTTATACATAGAGGTTAAACGCAAGGACYGCAGTCTGCACCGTACATAACAGGGGAGAGGCAAAGGGAGGCTCCCCTCACGATACGATTGACTTGCTGCAGCATAATATTAGCAGATCGGCTTTCGACTAGATTGCTTAAAAATACCCTGTGGCATTCAGGGTCTCGGGCCTTTAAGATTTCTGCTCTCTACACTCCTTGCAGGAAACAGAATAGCAGATCTCTAGAGCAAAAACTGTCTCCCAGGGATAAAAGCAAAGCTTAATACAGACAAAAGAGAACTCTCACTATTTTAATGAATAAATTACTTAAAAAAAAAGTACAAGTTGATATACAGTTATGTCACAGAGTATTCAGTTATGTGGAGATAGAAGATTCATAGCTGTAAAGAAAAAAAGAAAATAAACAAGTTTTCAAGGATGTTCAGATGTTTGTGTGTTGAAAAATGGTACCTAGTTCAATGATCTAAATAATACAGTGAAAATGATCAGTGAATATGAACATTAATAGTGAGTAGCAAATGTTTTTCTGAAATTTGTAGGTGAACTTTATTTTTACATTTGGATTTAGTTTTCTAACAGCTCAGGTGTTGGAAGCACCTTCATCTTTCCTTGTCATGTTTCTCAGAGATAGTTGGTTTCTTAAAATGCTATTTYACCATATATGGTAATTATGTGAACCAACTTTTGTAATTTTTTGGTTTAGRTTCAATTATAAAATTAAAAACAGGATTATAAAGAAGGGAATCCTCTGTGCTAGCAGCTTGTAAACATAAATGTTCCTTTCAAGGATCTATTGGGAAGGATTTAAAAAAATGCTAACACCTCATATTGATTGCTGGGTCAATGCTGCTCTTGAAACTGTAAAATATGAATGAGTAGTCTTTGAACAGAATAAGATACTAGATAACTTTGATCAAATCTGAAATGCATTTCTGCACCGTTACTCACTGAAAAAGAACAAATAGATCATAATCCTCAGATGATCAGCCCTATATCCACAAAAGYTTCCTTTGTATAGACCAAAACCTGAGTATATATGGACCAAATGACAACTTGGGAAGATACATTCATTGTTTATGATTCAYTAAAAAGAATAAGCCCCCAAAGAGAGAGGATTTACGTAGATCACTCCAAAAGGACTATTCCACAAACTCCTGGAGGAAGTTGAGCAGAGAAATTTGTAGAATCAGATGTCTTTATAATAGAGAGATCTGTCAGACTATAAAAGGTCCTGTCAATGGAAGAAGTAGTAGAAACTCTCTTGTTTCCCTAGTATAAAACTGAACCTAATTTCTGATTGGAATTAACTGTACAGGTTATGGTGGACAGCAGAAAATCTGCACAGAAAAATGAACTTTGAGTTTCAGAGATTTTTACATATAAATATATGTGTGTGTATATTTCAGAGATAATAGCTAAACTGCCTTTAAGGAATTTGTACATCGTGGGACTCCATTTTCCTTTTTACATTTTTGGCTACTTATATTTGTTGCTATATATTCTAGACTGGAATATACCATACATAGATGAGGTGTGCTGCAGGTGATATACTGCATCCTGGGGTGAAATATGTTTGATGATGGCTGTTTCTTGCTCTATGGTCTGGAATCCACTCTTTGCATGCATTTTCTTAACACAGTCCAATTTCTTTTTGTTGGTTTTAGCTAATATTTAAACCTCCAATCCACAAAAAGGGTTAATATTTCTTAYCCAGTGACTATGGAGATTTGTTTGACCTTTATTCTATATGGCATTCAGAGATCTAAGATAAAACAATTTGGGTAATAGCTACTTGATCTAAAGATAATTGTTATCATAACGTAAGGTTATCTCAGGCTAATGTAAGTCCTGACAAGGCCTAAGACTTTGCACTGTCAGGTCCATAAAGAGTCTGTGGCCTTTCACTGGGCTAAAGAAGGGCAGAATATTTCCTTCAACAACCTTCCTTCAACATTAGATCTCTGTAATTTAATATGAACMCTTAATATTACGCACAAACATATGTAGTATGAGCTTCTCAGAAGAGTCAGAATTTACATGTCTTTCACACTATTAGCACTGACAGCAATCCAAAAGGGTTAGGGAAAGTGAACAAAGTGAGATCATTAGGATGGAYATGTTGCTGCTAGACTTCAGAAGTACTTAGRTCGAGTAGTGTTTTCTGCCTGTCACCTACATTAGTAAAACTATTTGAGGAAAGTCYACATAAGTTCAATGAGTCATTCTTAGCCAGCTTCTTAGGTCTGCTTTGATAGATCTTAAAGATGTGGCCCAAGATATTCTCGCTCATTGCAGAAATGGAGATGAATTTAATCCCTTTAAATGGAATAATAATCACTGTAGTTTAATCTGAAGCTCCAGAAAACACAGCAGCCAGAATTAGTGTCCACTATTTTTTTTTCATCTACTTGTAAACCAGATGATAGTGAAAGTGATAGAGAAATTTCAATTGTAATTTTAAGATGCTTTCCTAACAGGAATTTGTGCCCAAACTGCATAAATTCTTAAATAGGAGATCAGACTCTCTAAGTCAATTAAAAAAGCCTGTTCCTAAACTGTTCCCTCAGCTAACTGTGGAGAAAGCCTAACCCTTTTTCCAGTAACAAACTCAGACAATATAAATATCTCAGTTCCCTTTTCTTTGATTACTTAGAAAGATTATTGAGTTTAATGGAAGACTGCACGATACTAGATTTTAAAAGAGTTTTAGTTGTCTAAGATGTAGAAGAGACATACAACCTGCAAAACAGTTCAGAACCACAGTGCCTTTACATCTCTATGCACACAATAATTTGCATTCTCCTCTTGGCAAGATGAGAAGCAGAGAGATTGATAGGAAAACAGGTTTCCTGGCTGATTGTTAAAGATGTTTCCTTGATTTGTGCAGAACAGCATGAAGCTGACACAGGATAAGTAATGCAACAATACAGGGGAGGAAAAGGGCAATTTCAAGGTGTTCAGAAACCTGGCTTTGGAGCTCTCATGGGATTGCGCTCAATGGATATTCACACTACATTTTAATTTCCTTAAAATATTTTCATCATTGAAAGCAAAATGGAAGCAAGGAGAAGCTAAAAGAAACCTATAGTCAGGCTTAAATTAYAAATATAGCTGTTGAGTTGTTTTTTCAGACCTCGAATATTTTTTTTCTTACCTGAAAACAATGATGATTTATTTTGATTGGTTCATGAAAAGGTATAGTGGTATCTCAGGACAGATTAGGTGTTTAGTCAGAGCTAGAAAATTGAGCTCCTTGTCACTGGGAAATCGGTGCTTCCGGAGATCAATTCATCCCACTTTATGACAGGGCTTAAAAGGTAGGATCTACAGAAAATGATTCATCTTATCCTTATCTCTTCATTGACTATGGAGAGTCTAAAATAATAGTTTAAATTAGACATTTCAATAAGGCTAGAAGTAGGTTGAGTTTTAATATTACTATACAAAATATAGTCTTATATATGTACTCATCATTCACAAAGACCCTCTTCAGCTGCAGTTAAGAATTGGTTGGTGGCTAGACTGACTTTTCTATGGCATCCAGACTCATCTATCTGTACAAAGGATCTGACCTGCTGAAGTCACAGGAACTGTCCAATTAATTAAATTACTACAGCATTCGCGGCTCTCARGAAGTGGTAGATACAGTACATTCCTGAAACCTCAGTTTCAGGACAGGCAAATAAATAAAATCTACTTTACAGTACTAGTTTTCCAACTATTCTCACTTCTTATTCAAGATTGATATTAAAAAGCCTTTTCTCACAAACAGAGTTCAGCGAGAAATATTCAGCYTGAGTACAGAATTCAGACTCCTCAGTCAGTGAATGAAGCTTAAGAAACTACCTTCAAAACAATGTAGGTAAACAAGTATTATGAACTACTTGCATTATGAAATTCTAAATTATTTTTCTTGGTGTGTCTAGCCAAAATCTTAGCCAACAGAGAACACGCACCGATAAAGTCAATAACAAAGCTTGAAAGAGAAACAACTGAAAACACAGAAACAATTACTGCCCAACTGTCTTTGTTTAAGCTGCCATTTAGTTATGAGCAATTGGATCTTATTATTTCTGCCAAATTTGTATTTTACTGCAGTTGGAGAAACAAGACAAAGCAAATCTCTGCTCCTGAATTCAAGACAGCTGGGCTCTACGGAAGGTGCTTCTAAAGGGTTCCTAAATGAGTCAGAATCAACATTCACGCATAAACTGCTTCCCTTGTTTGACAGTTTGGAGTCACATACTTATTTCCTAAAGAGAGAGGAAATAAGCCATGTAAAATTACTTAGGGATGTGGTGAAAATGAATCTATGACTGTGCTGCAATACTGAACTGGAAATGAATTTCTTGTCTTGCTAATCAATTTGTTCATTGGAACAATCTTCAAACTTTTACTCAGGTTCCAAGGTATTTGAGACCTACATTCCTCTGAGGAGTGTTTAAACAGCCAGTCTGCTGAATGTAATGAGGATGATGTACTTATAAAATTGCACAGTAATTTAGGATGGAAGGGAGATCTGGAGGTCAACAAGTCTAATCCYTCACTTGGCTCAGAAGTCAACTTCAAAGTCAGATCATATTGCTTAGATCTTTGTTTGGTCAAGTTCTGACTACCTCCATAGAAGGACAGTCYACAACTTCTCTGGGCACTTTGTCCTATGTCTGAACTTCACTATGACTGTTTTTTTCCCTTTACATTTAGTCCAAATACCCCTTGCTGCATCCTGTGAGTATTCTCTCTTGCCTTTTTCACTGTGCATCTCTGAGAAGCCTGTGAGTACATCTTCTCTATAGCCACTGAACCTGACCCTTGTTAGACTGCTGAAACAAGCCCAACCCAAAATCTTTTTCTTCTCTAGGCTGAAGACAGAAATTTCTGCCTATCCTCATACACTTTGTGCTTCAGCCTCACAACATCATGRTGATCCTCCACTGGATTTGCACCATAAAATCAATAACTTCCTTTTTTGAAGGTAAACATAATGGTGTCCATATGCCTGTAAGTCTTCTGTTTCTCCAGATGAACCATTTTGTTTAAGTAATATTCATTAGTGAATGACTTTAAACTTGACTTGCCCTTATTCCCACGATAGATTATGGAGATTATGTTACTGAATATGCCAGATTATGATACTGAATCAGTTTTTCATTCCCTACCTGAAGAACATAATCTAAACAAACAAATCTCAAAATGGGTGAAGAGAAAAATATCATTGTCTTCATTTTGCAATCAAGACCTCTAAGTCTAAGTATCTAAGCAATTTTCTTTAATTGTATAAAAAAAGTCTTAGAGAAGCACTAAACTGCAGTCTTATTATTGCTATCTCAGTAACTTGATTACAAAACCATTTTTTATTGGACTACTTCAATGGTGGGCTGGGGGAAATCAAGATATTTGGAGGYTTGTTTGTGATGTAACCTGTCTTTTCCCCTTTCTATGTATATTTTGAGTTTTATTGCTATTTCTGTCACTCAACATACTCTTTCTTCTCCTTTCCCTCCCCTCAAAAAACTGTTATTTATCCCTCCTTTGATCAGATAGATCCTTTGTTTTGAGTTCTGCTCCTCATGGTTTACAGAAGATCCCCATTTTTCATGGTAGAAGAATGTTATGTAATCACTCACACAATAACGTGAGTTTTCTGAGATACCTCAAAAACACTAGGAATCCAAGGAACACCACCTATCTTATTGAAACCAAAAGCAGACAAGTCAAATATCCTTTTTCAATTAATTCAATGGCGAATTAAACAACAAATTCCGTTCTACTACTTTGAGAGAAAGCAAGCTTTTTTTTTTTTTTTAATTTTTAATTTTCCTGTTTGCTAAGTCTGTTCATTCTTAGTAAATAACTAGAAATATGTAGACTCATTCTCGGTATTAAATGCTACAGGAAAAAGTCAGATACTTCCCTGTTCTAGGCAATCAGCTAGCCTATATTTTCCCCCAATCCTTATGTGTCAGTGAATATTAAAAAAAGATAATTTATTCTAAGGCTGCCTTGATGAATGAACCTGGGGAAAAAAAAAAAAAAAACTTGTTTTACTCTTGTTTCATTTATGTCATGTATCTCTTGAGAAAGTGAAGTTAGACCATTTCGARGTACGTTCAAAAGTTAAGATGCTTTTCTGAGACTGCTATAAACCTCTTTATGCTAGAATATTGTGCAGGAAATCTCATGAGCATATGATTTGTTATTATTATGACAGCTCATTAGAGCTGTCTGGAAAACAACATTTCCATTTTATGAAAAAAGATTGTTTCAAAATTAGCTTTTACTCTGATGCAGAATTAAAATGCAATATGTTTAATTTCATGATATCTAGGTGCAAAGAGACATGGAGATCAGTGACCTCTAACTGTTTTTCTATTTTCCATAGATATATCCTGACAACTCAATTTTTCTCCAAGTTGACATGACTAGGAACTTCATCTTTATCTCATGAAAATCTCACATATTTTGCCAAAATAAGTATCACCTCAAATCAGTTTTGCTAAGTATGCACTGATATCTGTTAAACTTTTGTCTAGCTACTCAGATCAATCTGCAAAGTGGTAAGACTACTTCCAAAGGTGCTCAGGAGGAGCAGCATCTCAGCAGGACGTATTTACTCCAACACAGTACTTCAGGTCTGCATCTGTACAGATTCTTTGCTGAAGACTGCCCATGCACTGGCATGAATCAACCACCTGTGAATCAAGTCTGAAGATTTGGTCAAAACCAGCTCCTTTAGGCTCATTTTCCAGCAAATATTTCCACTTGAATTTTACTATGTATGCAAACAATCCCTTTAAAAGCTTTCGTACAAAGACAAGAAGGTATTTCAGATTTCTCTTGAAAGTTGACTAACATTATTATTTTACAACAACAACAAAAAAAGCAGTGAGTGAAGTTAGTTTGTGGTTTTCTATAATTTGCCCAAGAAAAGCAACAACAAAAGAATAACAATAAAAAAGAAATTATCCAAATATTTCCAAATGTATTTGGTGTAAGTTAGCTTTCATAAGAGTTGACTGGGATCAGTTTTCCAGACTGGTTCTCACCCTCATAATGCTATTCAAGCTGTGGAAAACTACATCAATTCTTTTAAAAGAAGAAAACAAATTAAAGCAATTGCATTTTCCTCTAATTGTTGTCTTTGTTAGCATTCCTGTGAGGCATTATACAAAACAAACAGAGCAAGTCTGCTCCATGCAAACAAACTATTTCGATCTACCACGTAGAATCCTGCTCTAAGTCTTCATATTTTTCTCTATGTTCCCTATTAGTTTTAGTTGACTGTATAGCATGCGTACTGTTAAAGGATATCATCAGGCATAACATCAGAAAGCCTTGGCATCCTGCCTGAACATTACRCCAGAAATAAGTGCATGCTATTAATGTAGGTATTCAGATTCATCACACAACTGAACTGAGTTCCTGGTTTCAAGCTACATCTTCTGTAATCCACATAGCTGTCTTCCAGATATTCCCCTTCATAGTCTTATAAGTAAATGCATATACTATAGAAAAAAAAAGAAAAAAGAAAGGCTCTCTGAAATTTTTCCACAGGTTTTACGAGGATATTGACAAATTCCTAAACACWATGCATAAGGTTTGCTACAGGAGACTGAACACATCATCCTGTCCTTAGGAACAGCTAGCATTCACTGCTTAACAAGAGAGTTCAGACACTATCTGTAGAGTTACTATGAAATAAGTCCTAAATCAGAGCATCTTCTGCCTAATCCTCATTATTCAGAGACTGTCATTTTGTCCGACTCTGAACAAATATTGCTTCTTAAGAACAGAGGAAAAACAACCAGACCCATTAGAGCTCACAGTCCACTGAGAAAGTACAGAAAGCTGTATCTCCCCAGAAGACTATATTCTGAACACCTAGCAAAGCCAGAATCTTTTAATGTAGGCATTAAAAAAAAAAAAAAAAAGGCAAGTATATTGCTCTTTTTGAGCTTTATCATGTCTGTTTTGTAGATGAAGAATCCAAGACAGAGGGAAAGATGAAATTAGGTGAAACACAGTTCTGGCTCTGACTCACTATCTCACAGTAATAAGCCTTTTAACTCCAAGTCATCAAACTCATGATTTTTACTTTCTTCTAGCAACTTTTATCTCAAGATATAAAATCATGCAACAAATTAAAGAAGAAGATTTGAGGTAAAGAACTGCCCAATATATTTTTACTCAAAGTTCCTTAACCAGTTCTTTTCCTTCTTTTAAGAGTAACATTCACAATTTTTTTAAGATACTGTGAAGGACAAAATGAAACAACAGATTTCAAACACTAGCAAATATCCATTTAGCACTTCAATAGATCTAATATTGCTACCTGTGCAGAAGAGAACCTCAGGGACTCCATTCTACTTTCACTTATGTCAGTAAATCTAGAGCATCTTAGCTGTGAGTGCTGTAGTCAATAGTTATTCCTGATTTACACTTATGAAGCCGAGGGAAGATGGGGCTCTAATTGATCAGCAAAACCTGTTTCAGTAGAGATTTTTCTCCAGGAATCATCTTGCTGTAGTAATTTCAAGAAAAATAAATAATCAGATTCAAACACCATAGTAAGCAGTTAAGGAAATTATATATCAAATAAGTTCCAAAAAGTCTGCAGAACTGCAAACAGAAGTTTTGCCTTACAGGTCTCATTCCTTATGTAGATTTAAATAATTCAATTGTTGAATGAATCTCCTATATTCTATTTATCCCAGCACTTTCTCCTTTTCTCCTTTTTTTTTTCTTTTGCCAGCAGCCATGCCGAGAGTCATGAGGAAGAAAGGATCATTTCTGATTGTAGTCAAAAATAACATGAAAATAAGTTACAGACCCAAGAGTTTCTGAATACTGTATGGGAAAAAGTACAGATAATACTATGCAGCCTCCAACTATTCCCAGCAAGAGTGGGATAGGGGAAAATAGGGGGGAAAAAATAGTTTCTTTCCTTAACTTAAAAATGGTTTCTTTCCTTGACTTAAATAATTCACTGGCTGAATACACTGAATAAATTTCAGGTTTTGCCAAGTTTTCATAGATTTCCTGTGATACTTTTCCTGCGAGTAGAATTTAAAATAAAACAAACAATCTTAATCTTTTACAGAAGTATCTATCAGATAATAAACACTTTGTAGTTCCAGAATCTTGCATCACACTGAAGATTATTCTCTTCTTTGTAGTAACTGTGGTCAGAAAATGATTGTTGAAATACAGGGGAATTTTATTATATATTTTAAACAATTTTTCAGTCTTTTATCTGGAGTTCTTTGATCAAATATGAGCTACAGGGAATTTAGAAAAGCTTTTTTTCACTTTCCATGTTCTCCTTCTGAAATCAAAGAGAGAGGATTATGATGTTGTCAAGTACTATTGTTTGACAAAAGTAGGCACAATATTGACAAGGGTTGATTTGACCCTCGYTCTCTTTAAAGTTTTGCTTTTKTGTGTGTGTGGTTTTGYTATTTTAAMTCGACGTTTGAACTTTGCTGTGTCTGCATTCTTTAAGATGAAAATTATTATGGCCTTACCCTTGCCATAGAATCTGAGCACTCGGGGTTCTTTCCAAAAGTCATTGTAAAGAGATGACACTTTCTAAATGTGGTCTGCTTTGGAGCAGAATATAAGTAATGRAGTAAAAACTACACACAAAAACCCAAGTGAAACAAAAAAATCCACAGTTGAATAACTCTCAGCAACTGATTCATTAGCCTTTGTTTTTCTWATGCAATGAGGTTGAGATTGRGAACCTGCACTTCACGCTGATCATYCCRTAGTTATGGGATTTTGGCAGRTCTGTCCMCTTCATACACRGTTTTTYTGCACTCCCCTGCCAGTTTTCAGTACAACTTTGAGATTACTTGTTGCAATTTGAAGAGGGAGTCAGGGGTGGGAGAGGAGAGGAGATATCTAATACTGTGGTAGCTATAGGCCCACCTCTGGCAGACTCTGGATTCATGAACAGCCTTGGACTGTAGGTCCAATYRCCTTCYGAACACCGAATTGAGTTCAGGTAGCGTGTCTCACCTCAAGCGAGCTTCTCTAATGCCTAAACTTCTGATAGACCCTAGTAAGTTGCCCCTTTTCAAGCAACAACTCCACATTGCTTCCYGAAGTAGACTGCTAACCTCATACAGGGTAAGAATGTTTTTGCTTCCAGTTTCTGTCTGACAACATGAGCTTCCTTCATCCCAGTATGCCATCAGGATGTTGTGGAGGACAACATAAAGATCCATGCAGCCATTGTGACCTGGCATTGCATCTACAGCACAGACAGACGTTACAATGCCAAAGTGTGAGAGCTCTTTGTCAGATGTATACCTGCTAGCTCCACAGCCGGTCTGAAGTCAGACCTGACTWATTAATGTTTTGGTTTGCTCATTACTTACTTAATTGTCATAAAGCTTTTATATCACTGGACGTGGTAAAGGGGTYAGGCTTTTGGTGACCCTTCAAAATGAGTGTTTGACCTCATTTGCTCAAATGTTGGCTCTCTAAAGTTGCGTCATCATTTCAGTAGTAATTAAGGATTCCCTATGCTGGCAAAGTTTTTAGAATGAAATAAGAATTAAAAAAAAAATTTAACCAAAAGACTTATCAAATAAGAAAGAAAATGTAAAAATGTACATAAAACAAAGTGGTGTAAGGAAAAGTGATACTGTTGATTTTTCCAGGACTTAATATATTTCTGTTTCTCAGAATAAAATTTGTTTGCTGTTTTTCCATCATAACATTTTAGCTGAGAGTTTTACCATAAAACACTGTCCTTGATAGATATTTATTTGAGGAGGGAAAAAAAAAAAGGGAAAAAAAAGGCAGCTTTSATAAGGTCTTAGAACATTTGATTTTCCTCATCAGTCCACAATCTAATTCATCACCACATTGAACTATATATTCCTGGCTAGCTCAGATAAAATTCTGCTTGCAAAAGCAACATTTCTTGAACTGAAAGAAAAAAACTATCCAAACATACTGATAATGAAAATGAGAAGATATGGAAGAGTATGTAACCTGAAAGAACTTCAGAGGTCACGAGGACATGGTCTGGACAGCAGAGGGATGGGGGTACAGGGCAGGGCATGGGCGAGTCAGGGGGAATATGGGAGAAATCAAGCAAGGAATATATTTGTATATGGGAAATTTGGTCAGAGATACAGAAGCAGGATGAGTAAATTAAACTTGCAGTCCGTATTCCTTCAAAAAGATTTCTTTAATATCTTTAGAGAGAAAGGAGCAGAAAGCTTGCATGCATGCATGCATAGAAGAATATATTTATGGAAACTTCCTCTGCCTATTGAAGCTTTATTTTTGTCTTTGCATGTTTGAAGTTTTTGTCAAAGAATGTTCTTTTTTTCYTCTTTTCTTTTTCCTCAAGAGTTCGTAAGAGAAAAGAAAGAAGCTCTGCTGTGCTCATACTTTTTTACTACTTCTGGAGTTAGCTCAGGGTGGGAGGTGGAGCTTGCTCCTCCTTTTTTTTCCTTAGTTGCTTTGAGATTCACATCTTTTGTTCTTCCAACTCTTATTTGAAATTCTTCTCTTTAAGCCAGCAGGGAGCAAGGGTTGATGAGCCCCAGCCTCAGCTACAGCCTTGGGGCAATGAAGCTTCTTTTTGAAWAACAGTCTCACAGTTTTGTTTTATTTCACCCCCCCGCTCAAATATATGTTGGATATGTTGATTTGTAAAAAGGCTTGCTTCTATGGCTTGCACTTCTCTTTTCTCTATAGTTTTCTGACCTCTTTAGTTTTCTTTTACCATTTCRTACATTTATAGAATTTTGATAGTTCTTCTCCAGAATCCATATTTTTCCCCTGTTATGGCAGCTTTGATACATTCATTCTGAGCTTTACTTGTTCTTAAACTGAAACAAGATCAGAGTAAGCATTTGCCACCCAGCTTCCTAGATATTTAGTGAGAACAAGTATTGAATATCATGGTGCGTTCAGTTTTCATACATAAAGGATTTTTACTGGGACATTACATGCCACATTTCGTTGTTTAAACCAGCACTTAGAAAGATGAATACTGTGTAGGCCTGGGAGTTTTGTTAGGAGACAAGACGTAAAAATTTTCTGCAATGCTTTTGATTTATTCCTTGTTTTCATCTTTCATTGTGTATAAGGTAGTGTGTAGAGACACTTAAGAGTCGTCCTTCCTGAGCCTGAATTGATTTAATTCTGCATTTTCCATTACCCAAGGACAGACCCTATCCCCCAAATATACGTAAATTCATGACTCCTGTTGAGGCATTTCTGGTTACACACTGGTTTATCAGTATTCACAGGGAGAGAGCATGAAAAAGAAAACATAATTTGGAAGCCTAATGCCTGTGATATTCCMCTGAGAGAGGGGAGGTCTGTGTTCTAATCCTTGCTTTCCTTATTTATCCCTTAAATTAACAGTCAAAAGGGAAATCTGGGGTTTTCTCATTTCACACTGGTTTTGCTTTTTCACTTTAGTATAACATTTCCATCTTCACCAGCAACTGATTCATTCTTCACAGTCCAATGAAACTCTTTGTATTTGAAAGTGCAGCACTAAAAGGTGCCTTGCATCCCTTTTTTCTGTGCAAAACAGGGCCCCTATGTCTTGACTGCAAAAATTATCCCTTTCAAAAAATGTTATATTCAGTCATAACTAATCACACAGTCTGGTTTACTTATTAGTTTTGATCTTGATATTAGCCATTCTGGGAAGCATGTGTGACATTTCACTATAACAGGCTATTGTTTACTATACATATCGATTCTTAAATGCTCCCCAACCAATGTTAAGGATGCTGAAAATACCCATAGTCACTACTTGATTAATTTGTACACGTTCCCCTTTTCATTTTATGAATGTTCCTCATCCCTTGGGAAGTGTCTCTGACATATTCCTTGTGACCCTTCAGTCTTTAACGCAGATCTTTGAAATAAATACATTCAGAACATTTATGCCATGTAAATAGCCATGTCTTACTCCTTATTTTATTTTTGCTTTGGAGGAAGGGTGGCATAAGAGGGCAGTGGGGAAAGGGAGAATCTCTATATGCTTTTGTCAATCCAGTTCATTTAATTTCTAGGAGAAAACAATATCTTCATAAAATGACCTATAGAAATAAAGACTGCTCTCAAATATGACAGGGAAGATGATGACAAATACATTCAGAGCTTAAGATAATCATATTGCTGTTCTTCTGGATTTAATTATTGTTTATTGATTTTTGTCTTCTTTAATTTGTATTTCTTCATTACATAACAGAAAAAAAATCTCATCCTAAAGAAATTCATGTTTGCCACATAGTTCTTATTCAAAAAKGGGTTGGTGGGGTTCCCAGTAAATCATTTATTAACAACTTTTCTAACATTTCCCAGAATTTGAGAAAAGTCAGCAAGACTAATAACAATAAAAGACATAATAGCGTTTCACCCCCCTGCACACACAGGGTCTCCTACAGCATGTGGCACAGGGTGATGTCCAGGTGGGTTTGGAAGATCTCCAGAGAAGGAGACTCCACCACCTCTCTGGGCAGCCTGTTCCAGKGCTCTGTCACCCTCACTGTTAAGAAATTCTTTCTCAAGTTCCTGTGGAACTTTTGGTGCCTCAATTTGTGGCCGTTTCCTCTAGTCCTATCACTGGCCACCACTGAGAAGAGGCCAGCCCCCTCCTCCTCACTCCCTCTCTTGAGGTATTTATATACATTAATCAGGTCCCCTCTCAGTTTTCTCTTCTCCAGGCTGAAAAGGCCCAGCTCTCTCAGCCTTTGCTCATAGGGCAGATGTTCCAGGCTCTTAATCATCTTTGTAGCCCTTTTATAGCCATTTTATACATTATTATGATACTTCAATATAAAATTGAAGCAAATACATTATTCAAAAACATTATTCAACAGAAGCCAACATTTAGATCCATTTCCTTTAAAAAGAGAATTGGAAGTGTTCAGAGAGACAATTTCACGTGTCATGCTGAAATGCCAGAACTTCCTGTAGAATAGACACTATTTTCTGAACAACTTAAAAGGTAGAACCATTCACAAAGAAAGGTAGTGGACTTGCTGTTGCTGGGCCAAAATCAGATATCTTTCAAAAAAAAAAAACCAGAGTTTTCATTTATAAACCAAAGAAGGCTTTGAAATTCCTGTGCAGCTTTTATTCCAAGACCGTGGCTCAACATACAGTTTCTAATCATTTCACTCTCAYCTCATACTCCTTTGCCTTTACTGGCTGTCACCTGCCTTAAAATTCTTACCTATTTGGAAGCTTTAAAACATAGGAAACTTGTCTGTGGTGGGTCATCAATCATCAATCATCAGCAAAACATTTTCAAAGAAGTTTTCCATTACTTGTTGGCAAATGTTTTTGCCGAAAACCATTCTTTAAAACAAATTTATATGTATACCATAAGGTATGTGGGTATGTGACCAATATCCTGACAGGCTGGGCTAAGAATAAGATCCATATCGGGTCTTTTTTTAAAGTCTTGATATTATTACATGGTTTTTAGTAACTATTCGAAAATATAGTATTTTGACCCCAAACTAGTTTGTTTCCTTTGGCTGCAATTTTAACACTTTGTTTGGATTTTAATATCTATTTCTTTGGCTCAAAAGCCAAAGTTAAAACTAAGTTTAAGGTTTTAAAAAAAAAAATTGAAATTAAAAGACAGCAAGAACTCTTGTGATTCCTCAGGAACTTCGGAGATTGATCTTGTGTCCAGTGAAATCAATGTGRTCTTTATATGGGCTAAAATGGGTTCAAGTTATTACTAAAAATGTATGGAGGCAGTTTGAGTGTGAGAAAGGTCTCCCTAGAGACTTCGAAAAGAGTTAGTTTTCCTTTAATTCAGTCCTCCTATCTGTACRTTCTTCCTTAAGGCAAACATTTCTCATTCCCTTGTTATTGTTTGGCACTTTTTCTTTTAAACTCAGCTATAAGAAAACAACAGGTAGCGACTGACATAGGAAGATCTGAATAAATGAAGACCCATGGGTCAGATGGGTCCCTTCACCTCTCCGATGGAGTTCGTTAGGAAAACAGAGTAATTTGGTTAGATGGCCCAGCAGAGGGAATATTCAACCTTTAAATAAATACACAATAAAAATAGCACACTGTTACTATAGGGTTACTGGACTGTAGCAGTAAATGAACTGAATAAAATTTTATGGCTTCTTAACATGCTGAGGTTTTGCAATGTCGTCCATCTTGTAGCCTAACAACATTTCCCAGCCTGCTATCAGTGAAACTAATAGCGCGGATGGAAATTTTATGAGAAATGGGAAATCTACATTGGTTTTATATTATGTCAGTGAAATGAATAAAGACCATATTTTGGCATTAATAGCTAATGGTGGAAAGTGCGGCAGGAGGGAGAAAGAAAGAACTGCTTCATTTTCAGCTTTTGAATTGATGTTTTTTAAAGAGTTGGCCTTAATTATGATATTTGAATGTCATTATCATTAAGCTGATAAATTATTTAGTAAGAAGGTGAACAAGGCGAAGAGAACGTTGGTGTATTCAAGCATCTTAGTTGTATTCCATACGTCTTGTTGTGACTCCCCGACTGCTGTATTAATCACATGGATACCACAGATATGTTCTGCTATTATCTTTCACTGCAAGGTCAAAGTTTTGTTCTAACATAGTGTATGGGAAGGCGGGGGGAGAAGAAACCTCAAAATTATTAATCACATCAAAGAACAATGATAACAAAGGTTCTTTACTAACTCAAATGGATTCCTTAATATGTCTCAAACAGAGATGTCATAATGACCTCCATATCAGACCTCCCTTAGACAGCACAGATAGCACACAAAACAGATTTAGGAGAAAGAGCAAATATAACAGCAACAGGACAGCATGAAACCAAGAGAAATACAGAGTACACAAAGTATGATTCATTCTGTTTCAAAGATCAGTTGTAGAATTGTCTTTTCCAGATGTTTCTCTCATGAGTAGCTATACAGGGAACTTACATACYCACTTTAATGTAGTCAGATTATGAAATGCACTGAGATGAAATCCATCCTTAGTGACTCAGTGTTGATCTCATCAAATGGTCTCAGTGGTTTAGAATACATGACTGCTTGTGAAAACTTTACTGTGTCCCTGAGATGTCTTAATAATCAATATGAATTTTGGAAAGAAATATTATTTATAATGAAATTCATTTTTAAAAATAAACTTTCCATGAAATTAGCTTGGTTCTCCCAATACTTACAATGAAGAATGTCATCTCTGATATCTTAGCCAACTGTGCTTTATGTCCTTGTTCACTGTAATATTTTAAAATCAGAATGAGASAGTTCTTTTACAATTTTTCCCATTATTTTGCTAAATCTGGTTTTCAGAAGACTTGAAAAATGCAGAGAAACTTTGCAAAAYGATTTTCATATTTCTTGCCTTCTTTAAGGCTGCAAATATCATTCATATCAGATTCTTAGTATTATTTCTATTCTCTGTTCCCAAAAGAAATATCAGCTCAACAGTCTCTCTTTTTATTTCTCATTCTTCTTTTCAGTTTTACACTTCGACATTGGCAGTATAATATAAACAAAACCAATGCACAATATAATGTGAAATTCGAAGTGTTGATATTATTTTTATGATTGCTGTGTAGCATAATGGGTACACAGGCCTTATCTTGGCCCAGCAAAAAAGAATGAGTCTCGAGCCTTCAAGAACACAAAAGTGGCACTATTTTGTTGAAAACTTATATGCAAAGATTAGACATAAAGTGTGAGAAGATTATTTACAGCATATATCAAAGTGTCACTAAGATAGCTGTCACTGTAATAGAATAATTTATTCTGTAAATTTAAATATTTATAATYATTTTCCTTTTGCTTCTTTTAGTATTTAGGCAGTCATGTTTAACTTTTTTACTTTTTATAAAAGTGATGCTGGTTTCTATAGTTAATTTATATGTTCTTTATTTGTTGCATAGCACCTAGATGTATAATGTGTTTTTGGTTTTTGTCTACATGAGCAGAATTAAACATAATTTAGATTTTTTTTCTTTCTTGCTATTTTTAGGGTTCATGATCTACAAGATGTAACATCACAAATAAGATCTCCTTGTCCCATTATTTCCCATTTTGATAGCAATCTGTTAATAATATATCAATTGTAACTCTATATGTCCCATACATCAAAAATGGAAAGCATTTCCAACACAATAGCAAAGAGAAAATATTTAATGAAGGGTTAAATTTGCTGAGAAAAAAAAAAGTCTTCATGTCATGCCACCAGCTGTGAGCAGAATTCATTTGCCTCTCAAATATAGCCCCTAGGGAAGATCCCAGGAGTGATGTACGAAATACAAGGTTGTAAATGTCCCATAGACATTATGCAATTTTAGGGCTTGTTTAAAATCATTAAAAGAAATGATAACTAAATAGCTCCGAAAAGAGAATGAAAATTAAAAAGAAACAAAAATGCTAAAACTCCCATTATATTAAATGTTCAAGAGGCAGAAATCAGGCAAAACTGAGTCTTTCTCCTCCTACTTCATGTTTAATCTCAACTCTGTTCTAAGTTTCTCTCCATTTTCCTGTCACACTCAGTTGTTGGATTTTTTTTTTATACTGTCCTTTTTTCCCCTCTATTTCAGCTGCTGTCTCCCAGTGCCCCTTTTTTACTCTCTGCTTAATTCAGCAAAACAGTTGTGCCCATGCTTGATCTGATTGACTTCAACAGGATTTCTCAGATGCTGTGAGTAAAGTAGGTGGTTTCTGTCCCCTTGTCTCTCTTTCAGCCAAGTACTTTCCTTATTAACTTTTAAATACTGCAAACCTCCAAGGCACTCAACTCCCTTAACTCTTTCTGACACAGATGGGAGCTAAAGACAACCGGCTTTTCATAGGCGCTGCTCAGCATTTCACCTTATCGATGCTTTAATGCCCGATGGGTCAGATCCAAAGTCTCTTGAAGTCAATGAAAAATCTCTCATTGACTCMAACAGGCTTTGGATCAAACCCTATTTGTTTATCTGCCCTTCTATGTTAACCTTTTATGTTTCTCATCTTTCCCTATCAATACCCCTTGCTAGAGGCAATCTTGGCAGGACTGAAAACACAGCAAAAATTAATAAGGTAACCACATTATTCAACATACAAAAAAAAAAAGTTAGAGTTTGCTTCAAATGAGTATAAGTTTAYGGCTGGAGCGGCATTTCAACCATTGGATTTGGTATTTTGGATTTTGTGGTTTCCAACCTCTTGCTGAGAAATCCATTTGTAAAATTCCATTTGGCTGGAGAGCTTCTAATTGACCCAAAGCACAATGAGAGGAAGTACATAGGAAGAAAGAAAAGAAGAACGAACCTTGCTGAATTACATCATTTTAATTTTGGATTTTTTTATAAAACACATAATTCAGTGTGCAGATTCTCTGCAGTTTATAAAGAAAACATGAGATATGCTGATGCATAAAATATTGGGCCCAACATCACAGGATGTGCAAAATTCCATACAAAATTCAGATGTGTGGTAAAATAGGAATTTCTTATTTCTCAGCTAGATTAAAATTGGTGCATAATTGATCTGGTGAAAAATATATGCAACACTTCCTTAATAATTTATATAGAAAAAGTGTTTAGGCATTTTGTGTCAAGGACAGCTTTTGTAAAAGGCTGACAGGAAAACACATGTTAAAACAATCATTTCCTATAAACAAAGCACATTTTCCTTCCTCCCTCTCTCCCCTTTAATTAAAATGGCACAATATATACATTATTGACAGTACAAAAATTATGTGACCAAGCTTACCTAATCATTTAACAGTTGCTTGATGTTATATAGAAATGCATAACCCTTAATATTAGAGATACATGAAAGATGCWTCTGTAATGGAAATATAATCTAGGAAGTTTTCTTGTACTTTGGGTATTTTTTTAATAAACAAACAAATAAATAAATAGACAACAGGAAGAATAATAATCTACCCAAAAGGCCATTATAGGTACTTGCATAGAACAGTATTGAGCAAACATCTCACCATATTTTAGGAGAGATAAAATTATTTGTCTGCTCAAGTGAAGCATAGGGGAAAGACTAAGTGGACGGGTTGAGGTTGCTCAGGGATTCTGTGCCTGAGCCCCCAAACTCTCTGCCTATTAAACCATCCTGCCAATAACAGGCACCTCATGATCCTATCAGTCACTGCAGCTTCTATAAATAGCAGGAGGAGGGTGGGGGGGGAGACTTCAACGTGTAATCCGGTGTTTACTGAATCTGCAGGCAGAGAAAGAAAAACAAATTATTTTTCTATAAGAGGACCAGGGGAGCATAGCAAGAGCTGAGATTGTTTGAGAAATCAAACTGTTTGCAATTACAGCAGAAATAGCAGTCAGGATTGGACACAGCCACAATCTGATGAGAGGACAAAGCAGGCGTGCAGCATCACCCTTGTAAAGTAACGTGGAGTGTGAGCCTCTACAAGCTGCTGCTAATGGGGAGGTAGAGTCCTCTTGGCCCTCTGTGGAAAATACATGCTTATTAATTAATAAATCTTGGTGAAGTGTGAAGACAGAGAGTGAGGATGAATTGCCTGTGCCACTTSCTGCACCACAGTGTGAGCCCAGAGTACTTGCTGCATGGGGATGCACATCAGAGAAGTCCCGTACAGCGAGGTGAAAKAAAATTACAGTGCACAGAATGCATGTTAATGACAACAAAAATCAATATATATCATTGCTGCATGTATGTATGCATAGAAGCAGATAGATATAGTGTAAGGAAGACAGCATATCGCTGGACAGTTTGCAGCGTTTGCTGATATTTCACTTAAGTGTCTCCTCATATTGGTGAAATCCACAAACATCAAGCTCCCAACCTGTGTAGCAGAAACTGTAGATAGATGCTGATGAAAGTGAGGGATTAAGCAACATGGCAATTACCTTCTGAATTTCATGGATGGGACAATTTTGTGGTTTTCAAAAGCTTCATGTAAGGATTCCTTTGGGAAACAACCRACAAAGAAACAAGAATATGACTAAGATCTCATTTGCCATTTTCCACTTCATGCAATTCACTTCCAAGGGAGTAGTTTTTTACTGTGTCTGTTTTTATACTGAGTTTTTAACTTTTTTTTTGTAGACATTGGGACGTTGTTCTAACTTCTATGCACTCAAGTGTTTGCCTAATAACTGTGGAGGCACTTCCTCACTGGAAGAGGAAAACCTCAGGAAATCACATCTTTCCTATAAAAATAATATCACAAGAGATTTTTTTTTAAAAAAAATTATTCACTTTTTTTGATATATGACTTAAAACTTCAGATGAAAACTTATCTTTTGCTAGGTCTGGAAGATTTGCTTTGACTTCTCAGGTAATRGGCTGATTTGGGCAATATTCCAGCTTGTGGCATCTTATATCCACAACAGAATCATTTCACAGCCTTTAAGTGAAGTCCATCGGCATTATAAAGTGTTGTGCTGAAGATCAGTGTTCAAAATAGTGTTTTAAACCACCATTAGATTTAAGCCGTCATCATCAGTATACATCCTCTTCTGGACTGTAAGAACAGCAAACATTCATATTGTCTCCCATATTTCATTCTTAAAATCACAGTAAGAGGTTTAGTGARCACTGAGAGATGTTATCAACATCTCTGCCCACTGGAAATGGTAGYGGGAGCTTGTAGCTCAATCTGTGCATATTCTTTGTGCTTAAGGTCTTGATGCATAAGTAGTGAATCTGTTTCCATACTAGTGTATAGGAAAAATAGTTGTWAACAGCATGTCTGCAATGGTGTGAAACTCCACAAGGCTGAAAGCCAGGTTGTTAAATACTCATTGATGAAGAGTGATTGATGAAGGCTGAAGTGCAAGAGAGGCCCCAGGACAGAGGGAGCACCATGCTTTTACCCACTGGTGAACATAATAAAATGCCCTAAAAAGCCTGGCATTTATCTRCGTGGTTTTGGAGCACTTTGAAAGGTTAAGCTTAGTTCAGAGGTGGGCAAGTCTTTCTGACAAGAAGGCAAGAAATTGCCCAGCTAATAAGGAGGAAAGACAGCTTTGCTCCTATGCCCACCGCCTAGAAGACCTCTGCAGATGAGTTGGGACAAAGGAAGGGAAAAGCTGTCAYAGTAACTGGGATGTAAACTCTCAGCTTAGCATTTTAAATGCTGTCATTTGTCATGACAAATCTGTCAACAAAAGATGTTTTGAMATGACTGAAACAAAAGAAGAAAGATGAAACTGCAAACACTGTGCTGGGATACATCAACATAAATGCGGCCTGAATTAATCCTCTGTTTTTCATGATAAGGCCTTAGCTAAAGCACAGTATCCAATGCTGAGTGCTGCACTTCAGAGATAGAAGTGGAAAGAGCACAGAGAAAAGAAAACAGAGTGATCAGAGGTCTAGAAACATTAACTGTGAAGAAAAACAGATGAAATAATTTGGGTTATTTTGCTTAAAAAGTAGGGTAACATAAAGTCTTTCATATATATGAGCATTTCATATATATGAGCATTTCATATATGTGTGTGTGTGTGTGTGCGTGTGTGTGCATGCATAAATATACATAAACTACTTAAAAGAAAGGAACTTTTATTCTGCTTGTCCATAATCAATAGAACAATGTCAGGAGTTTAAATTGCACGAAGAAAGTGTCAGGCCCAATTCAAGGACAATCTTGCCAGATTTTCAAAACACTGAAGCAGCGAGGAATAGTTTGCCTGGAGAAGTGGAGTAGTCAGAATCAGAATATTTCAGCAATGTATTTTGGGGGCATGATGTTGGTAAATTTGTKCATTAAGACAAGTGATAGATAAGATGACTTGTAGTCAATTCCTATACTTCTGCGCCTTGATTCTACATACATTTTAACTTTTTCTATTAAAAGTCGGCAAAATTGACATATTTCCACAAAATTCTTGTTTTTTTCTGGGAAATCCATAAAGCGGTCACTGCAAAAACATTAACAAAAAAAGTATTTTTAAGATGAAGCTTTCGACACTATGTGTAATATAGTAAAATCTTTTGACATCAGTAATAGCACAAGACTGTGAGGCAGCAGGTCTTTTCCAAGCTGAAGGTCCTAGATTTTTTTTCCCCAAAAACAGATCACTTCCAGCTCCTAAAAGCAGACCAACGTGTCATGTGGGGATTGTGAAGAAGTAATTCCTTACTTTCTAGTTAACTTGAAAAACTGTTCTGCTCTAGATCTACTCAGGTTTCATTTGCAACTGGTTGATTGGTGCAGACTTRCCATATTGACACAGGCAGGTATTGGCCTCTAGATTTCACCTCGTTTTTCCTCCCTTTCATGAATGAGGTTGAGCACCAACTTTGAGAAGAATTATCATATTCTTTGAATTTCTCCAGAGCCTGGTAGCTTTCTTATCCTGCATACAATTTGACCTTTGACTAATTTTCAGAAGAGCATTTAGAGCTGCCAGTGCTATTTTTCTTTTCTCCTTTTCTTTTTGTAAKCTCCCAGGTAACCACAAAGCATTATTTCCACAGTTTGACAGTCTCCGTCTGACAGAACAACAACAACRAAAAAATCTAACAAGCTTCTATATCATTCGTTCTTCAGAATTCATCTAGGTTTTCACTTGTTCTTCACATTTTTGTGCTTCTATACAGTCGTCCCCTGTTTTCCCATACACAACATATTTTCATGCATAAAAAGTATAAAACCATGCATGACACTGATTTTTTTTTCTTTGTCTATCCAAATTCAAAATAGAAGTTTCGCCTGTCTGGTCAGCTAYGGTTTCTTTCCAGTGAAATATAAACCTGCTACTGTGTTTTGTGCACACTCAAGTTTTTCATCAGTTTTTCACTAAGCCCATCTTGCTAAATTTTAAGATGCTTGAGTCACAATTGCAAAGCACAATTTCTATTTGGAGTTTTTTTAAAAAGATTTTCATGCTCATCCATTTGCTTTGCTTGCTTATGATTATAAATTAATCAAAGTTGAAACTTCTTAATTACAACATCAACTGCATGTTCTCTTTTCTTCATATTTTCTTTCAGACTCAATTGCTTGCTTACTTAACTAGATTAGCCTTAAAATGCCAAAAAAAAAAGATTATTAAAAGGGAAAAAGGCAAAGAAGGAAAAAGTCATTTCCATCAACCACACATATAAATGAGCACATAAATCATTAAATTTACATTTTCTTGGCATTTTTTTTTAGTCTTCCAGTCTTCTCTTAATTTAGCCAAACTTCAGGGAAAAAGACTTGTTTTAAAATGATTGCAACCTTCCAGACGAATGCATTCAAATCTGAGGAAAAATAWATGAGGGTAGATCATTTAGGATCCATTTTCAATTAAAATATTAAAATATACTTATCTATAAGTAATATAAAATAATGGCTTTCATAGTTACCCCACCACAGAATCCTTAATTTACTGAGTAAATAAACTTTTCTCTGGGAACAAAGGGTTTCTCATTTCAACTTTCATGCTCCACCTCTCTCAGCCTTACAGGTTTTCTGTCTAGCCTTAAATCAATAACACTTATCCTTTTGGTTTTAAGATGTCCTAAAAGGGGACTTTAGTTTCAAACAGTCACAAGAAAATCCTCCTCACAACTTTCCTATTCTTCACCTCCTCCTCYTTTCCTAGTGCTTTCCCTATGATTTTTCATAGCTTTGATACTAAGAAGCCAAAGCTGAGTTTCTGAAAAAGTCAAGAATATGATTCATTTCACTTTATTTCAGATGTCTTCACTGCTGATGTGTACATCAGAGCTAGACAGTTTAGGCTCCYCTTCTAGTGAGCAAAATTCCAAAGGTATATTTCTTCTCACATATTTAGACAAATCTTTAGACAGTACCTATAGAAGCACCACTGTTAACATCTCTGAAATCAAATTTTATTTAAATTTATTCTTCAGACATATATCAAAATTCTAAACATCGTCATTGTAGCAGTGAATTTTCTATCTCTCTGGAAARCACTGTCTTCTGCAAGACAAAATACAAAATCCTTTGTAGCTCTATTTTTAAATGGAAACATCTCTCTATGTTTTTTTTTTAATTTTATTAGTTGTTTTTTCGATCAGCCCTCCCAGAATATTAATCTCAATAACCTCAACTAACTCCAGCCACATAACTTCTCACATCTAATTTAGCATCTAGGGGTCCTTGGTAGTTTAGAAAAAACACCTCCAAAGACTGATTTGGAGTGATTTGTAARCACCTCCAAAGAGTGGCGAACTTAGGTGTTTTGAAATGAATTGCCCTCCCTTTTAGATGGTTGAAGTTGGGTAAGATGAGTATTTTCAGTCTTGCTCTAATTTCACAYTCCTTCAGTTTGTTTTAATTTCCACAGTGAAAATGGCTGCCTTTAATATGCTTGAAGGATCCTTTCAGGAAGGAAATTTCTTTATAAATATAGAGATCAAAATTTCKGAGGGAAAAAAAATTTGAAGAAGAAAATTCTCTGAAAATCAGCATGGATGTAGTGAAGGCAGTGGTCTTGTGCTTATTTACAGCCCCTGATATTCAGCCATCATCTGTGTGTTAGAGTGGACAGAAGCTATAATGACTGGTCACTTCTTTCTTTTCATGTATATAAATATATAAAGGTTATATATATATATATAAAGGTTATATTTATATATAAAGTTTATAACAAATCATTTCTTTGAGATTTCATCAGTCAATATTTACAAGGTTCCCATGAAACAGATAAAGTTTGAAACAATATATTCAGGGCCTTGTCGAACAAGTCAAATCTAGCTGTTATTCACACTAGGAAGAATGTTCCGGGTATTAAATTATCCACAGGCTGCAGTTGAGCAATTCAATACTCAATCTGCTAAAAGCCCAAGGAAATAAAAATCACATAAGGAATTCTGGACTGAAAGAATATTTTCTTTCTAATTTCTGACGTGTGATGACAGTTCATCTTACATCATGTCACATTAACTTAACACACTCAGAGAAACAAACCTGTTTTACCAAAGCAGAGAGAGACAGGGAGGAAAAAAGAAGTGTTCAAAGGAATTCTTCTCCTCAAACAGCTCCTTATGCTATCATTCTGGACAGTGAGCAGTCAATCCAAATTTAGCAGGCAGATGGAGACAGAGCAGATGAGTAAGTGGATCCTCTTTCTCCGAGGAGCTGGCAGACGCTGTGGTTCACCAGCCACCTGAGTTATGCTTTAAATAGGTTAGTATGTCTATAATTTACAAAGAGAAAATGCATTTAGCAGAACAAACGAGCTAAGCATCTGGTCTATGTCGCTAACTGGAGCTGTTTTCTTCAGTTATTTGAAAAGAAGAACCTCACCAAAAAAACCAAAACCCCACTGTTTAATAGAGATATTCTTCCTCAAGATGTTTCATTGACAGAACATCAGAGATGAACTTAAAGCATCAGTCTTAACTTCATGACCACCCATATTCATTATTCATTTTGAGAGTAACTGTAAGTCAACTTCTGTGAAATTCCCAATTGAAATTTGGGGATCATGAACACTAAGTTCTGGAGATATTAAAAAATATGGGATATTTCTTGACAATTCCTATTTTATGCAAATTAAGTTGTAAATATCTTCAACTGGATATGCTGCCATTCATTAGACATTCAACAACTATCAAAAGTCCTAGCAACAGGATAAGCAGCATTCCTCTATATCAAGAGATACTAGTGTTTTTCAGCTAGTATCTCCATATAGTCTTGATTTGGTGCTGTGGTATAGGAAGTAGTCTTAGTTTTGTTTTCAATTGCTTGTGCTGAACAAAAATTCCACAAAATTGCTTGAGTCTTTWAAAATTAGGCTTCTTTGTAACTCTTACTCTCTGTGCTTGCCAACCTCTCRTTCAGTATTTCCTGGAGTTCTGTATTTGAATGAGTAATATTTCTAAGCTGCACTTATACCACATGGAAGAAAAGTTGCTATTTGCATGAAAAAGATCTTCTTGTTATGGTACGAGATGTACTGAAAAGCTTTCTCTAGAATAAACAAGTTTTTGAAATGAGAGATTGATCTCTATAAACTGGAGATGAACCACTATCCATAGCTGAGTAAGTCTGAAATGATTAATTCAGGGTAGTAAGGTATTGCTTCTGTTACTGTGTCTCAGAGGCATAAAAAATTCATTAAAAAAAATCGTGAACTGGGATTATGTTCATTTTAGTTCAAAAAAGTAATAATTTAAGGCAGAAATTTTGATTTGCTCTTTTCAGTATGTTAGAATTTATGCCAAAAAAGCTGCTTATTTATCATGCTCAAATTATTCATCATGCTTGAAATGTAGGTGCTAATTGTGGAAGAATTGCCTCAAAATGGGGAACTTTGAGAAAAACAAGGTCCTAGCAGAAGTTTGGCMTTACAGAGKCTTGCTTGGGGTGAGACACAGYTGCCACCTCCAGGATGGTYTGGTTCACACGGACTCTGCTCCTCCACGGCTCCCCGGGCAGCACAACSTGCCCTCCTYGCAGCTGCACAGRGGARTAACGGAGGCTGGAGYRGAGKGAAGACCCCGCGGCCAAACTCTGCTGCCCTCCCTGYGCGRGGCCGCTGACCAGCCGCACTGGAGCTGCCCGATGGGGGATACGCGATAACGTGTCTGGGGCTGAGCCAGCGAGGGGGCAAATCACTCCTTTCRGRTGAACTTTGCTTGTTATAACCTCATTACAACCCCAAAACAGACCCCCATCTCRAAAGTTACTCGCCCCTGAGGCACAACCACTCCTCACTGAGCATGYGCTCTGGATTTTCAATTGACTGTCCCCTTAAATAAAAGCGAGAGACCTTTTCACTAATCAACAACAATAATAAGTATGACTGTAGTGACTCAAGCTCCACCTGAATGTAAAGAAAAGTATAAAAGGTGAACTGAAGAGGAGAGAAGGGAGGAGGGAAGAATCCATTGTAACTCCTGGGTCAGTCAACGGGCTGAACCCCTTTCCTCCCCTTGAGTCAGGACGCTGCCTGAGGAGACTCAGAAATGACAGKGAAGATTCCATCATAAATTTTGGATTGGTTGACGAACTGATCCCCCTTTCCTCTCCTCTGGTTGGGATGCTGCCGGAGGAGACCCCTCAACACTGAGAGCCCCCTCCCATCTTCTGAGGTGAGTGATGKTTGCACATTTGTACATCAGARCTAGCTAAAAACCCCACGCTGTAGTAGAGAATTTCCTGTACTGATATCCGAAACCTACTTTGTAAATGTTGCCTCAGGCTATTCGTGAACTTGACTAGTTATTTGGAAAGCAATCAGACCTACAGTTGACAGACTGTTCATGAATCCCACACTGCCAGAGTCAGACCTATAGTTGATCATGCTCTTTGGGAACTCGATTTGCTCCTAGGAAGACAATCGGGCCTATGGTCAAMAGACTGTTYGTGAATCTGATAC
The DNA here is from genome assembly GCA_003342815.1 of Eudromia elegans. NCBI lineage: Eukaryota > Metazoa > Chordata > Aves > Tinamiformes > Tinamidae > Eudromia > Eudromia elegans. The sequence goes on from PTEX01000136.1 coordinate 246,305, forward strand.
TGCCACAGTYGGGTGTACAGCTAACATAGTATTTGATATCTGCTTCCCCCCGACACCCCTCATGGCTTTCAAACTGCAACACTAATGCACCGCCTTTTATAGACTCCTAGAGATTCACTTTTTGCATCTTTCTGGTTTTCACTAGCTAAATATAACTTTTTAATTGCCAGTGAGTGTTTGTATATCATTACTTTAGACTCATAGAAATCATGGAATCATAGAAAAATGTAATCTGGAAGGAACCCTTCAGGGGAAGCTGTTCCAACCTCCAATTCAATGAAGATCTAACTTTAAAGTTAGATTTACCTTCAAGCTTGTATCAAGTTGCTTAGAGACTTACCCATTCAGATTTTGAATATTTCTGAGGAGGGGTAGTCCCCAACTTCTCTGAGCTCCTATTTTGATATTTGATTATCCTTATGGTCAGAAAAAGAAGAAAAAAAAAAAAGAAAAAGAGAAAAAAACACAACCAACAGAAAACTCTAATACCCTAATACTCTGCTAGGTTTGTCTTTGTTGCAACTTTTAACCATAGCACCTTATGTCCTCACTATGCACCTCCAAAACTTGTCTGGTTCCAGCTCCAGCTTCTCCATAACCAAGTAGTTGAAAACAACTCTTAGCCTTCCACCCTCCAAACTTCTGCAGCCTAAATGAACCTAGAGGTCTCAGCTTCTTCTCATACGCTGTGTATTCCTGTTCCCAACTATCCAGGTCAMTCTCATGTTGACTTGATTCTTTCAGTCAATATCTTCCTTGTATTACGGAGCACAAAATAGGACACAGGACTCCAGATATGGTTTAACAAGAGCATAATAAGGGAAAATAATAAATTCCCCTAATCATCTGATTACACTACTGCTAATCTTCTGACTATACAGTCTCATATACATTTAGCTTTCTCTGCAAGGGCACACTGCTGACATATGTTCAACTCATCCATCAGGGAACCACATCGYTTTTTGCAAAGCCCTTTTTTCCCAAGTAGGCTGACAGCCAGCATGTATTATTGCATACTTAATGATGCATTGATGCAGTGGGCACTGAAATATGATTGTCATAAATAATAATTTCTGCTGCAACACCATCAACAGAAAGTTATTATATCATAGGATTATTTTCTATGTCATAGACCTTCCCTGTTGTTGTATAATCACCATAGCCTGTATGAAAAAAGTGGACTGTGATTTACTGACAGCAAAAAAAAAATGAAGCAGTCTCTGAACTAAGATATTTAACACTTTAAAATCCAAAGTTAATTTAAACTAGCCAGGTTATCAAAAACAATTTTCATCTCCAAGCAACAGCTTTTGTCAATGAAAATAGATGACTGAAAATAGGACAGATAAATCCAATCCATGTATTCCATATGTTCCACTCACTGCACAGTTAGATTATCCTCTTAGTTTATCTTTTAGATTATCTAGCAAGAATAATAGCAATTGACTGGAGGAGATTAATTTATTTGTGATTTAAAAAATATGAAAAAAAAGCAAAAGGAAAGAAAGAAAAAAAAAATCTTTAAAATGCCACAAGTTTTTGTGATTTACCCCAGTCTGACTGAAGAGATACTAAAAATAAACATYGAGAATAGCTACATCAAATCTATGATCTTCATGTCCAGATGTTTTTGTATATTTAAGTAACTAAACTAACCTCCCTTTGTGCTGTTTATTTTGAGAAACTAAGGATGTAAAATTCCCGTAGTTGTAGATGCTCTGACCTCCACATTTTATATAACACTCAAAGCAAGTTTGGCAAGGTAAACTGCTGCCATTTTCTCTTTTCAATAGATACTTTGCAGCACCTATATCCCAGACAAATAGCCAGCCCGATCAGTTTTTCCCTCCCTTCTCTTGATAAATGTTTCCCCTTTTCCACTTGGCTGGCAGAAAGACGACTATTAAACGTTCATTTGTTTAAGCTAACAGACTGTGGTCATCTGGTCCCTGGGGAGGGCAGGAATCCAAACAGGTCTAAAATGGCATCGTTTAGGAACACAATCAATTCATTATCTTTTTCATAAAGTTTGCATGTGCTGGCATTAATCATAATGGAGTGTCACTGGGCAGAAAGTTCCTACCTAAGCAAGTTCCATGCTGCAACATCTCTTTATCATTTAACTGCCTCTTGCAGTTAGGCTTTTATTGTCTGTTCATTCAACTGTTGTTTTATGAGTGCTTRTGTGCCTTTTGTATGCAGCAACTGAACAACCCCCAGTGAACCTTCATTCARTGGTCCCCACATGGGTCTGCTTATTCTGCATTGTTGTCCTAGAAATGAACTCTTCATCCTTTTTTTTTTTCCCTACTTATTCTTTTAGAGAAAGTCTGCTGGACAGCATAGGTTTGCTTTGCGTGTCCGTTTTCACTCCAAATCCGATGTTAGGAGAATGAATACAGGCTCTTCTTTTTTGCTGTTTGTGAACAGCAGTTTCATCCGATTCCCTAAAAATCTTTATTGTAACTGCACTAAGAAAATAATTCTCAGCTCTGCTTTAAGCTATAGATTAAAAAAAAAACCCAAAACCTGGAAGTCTTCTTTTTATTTCCTCTTTTATAGGAAAGCTAAATTAAAATATTTTTGGCTACTGTATATGTTCAGTGTGTCTGAGAGTTCATTATTGACTTACACTGAATCTCTTTAATTTTCAGTAGCAGTTCTGCGATTTTTGAAATATATGTGGGCTTAAAATAAAAGATCGTTTAACTAAGGCAGATAGTAGGGAGAATTAATTATTTGGTATCCCACCTACTTGCTCTCAACTTAAAGTAGGATTCCTTTCTTAGATTACAGTATCTAAACTTATCTGTAAAGAATCTCACTTTGGGATGGGTAAAATTTACTGTGAAGAACGCACATAACTTGCTTAGCAGACATAATTTTTATGCAAAGTTTTTACAAATAAGTTTATGTTGAAAAAAAAGTTAACTTTTTACAATGAGTAACTATCTCATCATGGATTTCTCACGGTGCAAAGTTTAGACATACTTGTTCTCACCTTGATGGAGACAAAGTCAACCCTAGGAAGGGAATTAGGGGTAGACGTCACTCAAAGTCTACCCCTGAAGTGGGGTTAAAAATTCCACATATATTTTGTGCAGACTTGATTTTACACTGAGAGAGATGCTTCAAAATATTACAGATCAATCTCCAATGCAGACAAAGGATTTTATCTATAGAGTTAATCAGTAGATGTTAAAGAAATACTTACATTTGTTTTCCATAGGCAAAATAATACAAGTAGAAAATAGAAGGTAAATAATTGCTAGTATCACTGTATAGAAATATTTTGACTATTTTTTAAAATAAACGTATACACACATCTTTGGTAATGAGTACCTCGGAAATATAAACCGAAGTTACATTTAGATTCCATCGTATCAGTGGATTAGAATAGCTGAAGAAAAATAAATAAGCTATTAAATTCAATACTTTAGTTTTAGAAACTGTAATTAGTAGCCCTTGTCTTTCTCTTCCTTCCTTTCCTTTAATTCTTGACATTTTGTGGCTCTTTTAATCATGTTTTTAAAGAAACCTGTCCTGTCAGTGCTCTTGAGGATAATACATTTTGGCAGGTAGCTGGGACTCAGAAAACCAGGAGCAGTTAAAATGACTTTTTTCTCTTGGTGTTTTCAGTGTGTCATGGCACACCATGAAAAATGACATGAGTGATAGAAACCCAATCTGATTCAGACCATTTTCAAGGGGGAAACAGATTTCTTATGCTTTAAAGAAACTCACAATGTCTTTGAAAATGCAATGTTTTGTCACAAAGGACAGTAAAGATGCCAGAGCTGCAGGACTTAATATCTATATGTTTCATAGCAGTTCATGAAAAGTATAAAGTTTAATTGTGTATTTACAATAGATTTTAGAAGGGGGAGTATTTTTGAAACTTACTTAGTAGGTTTTGTATACTTATATCTTAATGAAGCATTTTGAATGCTATTAAAATACTTTCCCCAAACTTTTGCTTTGTCAGTGTGGGTTTTTTTTTTCATATTGTGTTATTTTTTTCTAGTTTCAGACCAGCTTTGAAAAAAATCATTTTTAAAACACACTTCAGTATAGAGAGGGGAACACCTTTACTTCCACATGGTGTTTTTCTTCCAGGACACAAAATGTCTCCTAATGAACAGATATAGATGTGCATGTATGTGTATACATAGATGCATATATATATATATTTATATATGCACGCACAGAGAGATATGTACTCTGTTATAGCACATCATACTCATGGGTGATATACCAACTACAGTAATTGAGCCAAAAGGCTGGCCTTTAATAACTTTGAACTAAAAAAAAAAAGAAAAAAAGAAAAAAAAAAAAGCAGTTGCTTAAATCTCTTTGTAGGGACTAGAAGGGAACCAATGAATCCCGTGTTTATGCATAGCTGGTATTTTCTTTCCACCATTAGCCAAAACCATAATCAACAAACAAGAACAGCGCTTTTAAGGCAGACTCACAGCCAGAACAGCTCCCCGATTTCTCCTTTAGAGTCTAAGTTCCTGAATCATGATGATGCCTCTAAAAAGTGCATTTAGCTATTGTCATACTCTAAGTATTTGACATATACATGTACATCCTAGTTTTCATTTAGGGTTATACCTCTTTTCAACTTTACCTCTTTTTTTTTTTTCCATTTACAGATACTGAATAACATGCCAATTTTAAGGCTATTTTCCTTTTGAAATTCAATATAGGGGAAAAAAAAAAGAATATTTGCGTGACTTCTCCCCAAATTACTAAACTTTCCTTGAAATAAGAGGCCTAGCTGGGAAAACTGTGATTTGGAGGCCCATGGCAAAAGGAGAGTATGTGGCAAGAGTTTTGTAAAAGGAGAAGCCATTCTGGAATAGGTCAGGAAGAGCTGGTAAGAAACTTTTTCAAAAGAATATTTACAGACAAGATAGTCTTCAAAACTGTCTATAGGCTTTGACGTCAATGATTCATACGTTCATTGCGAGTTACTTTGAGACTTAAGTTTAACTCTTCTTTAGAGCACTTGAACTTAAACATTTCTTGATTACATATTGCGAGAGACTTCGGGAGTGAGGCAGGCCCGTGATTAAATGGGTATTATTATTATTTTTTGCTTGGAGCAAAGAAATCAGCTCTAGTGGAACAAACATCCCTGACATCTCCCTTGAATTTAACTCTCCTCAAAGGCTAATATTTTGGCTTAATGTTGCTCATTGCACCTGTGAAAGAATAATACTTTTTCTAGTCAGAAACAAGGATTGTTCAGTACCAATATTTGTTTATCTAGTAATTTAGCTATTTAAGGTAATTTTAAAAGATTTAGTCATTGAAATGAATGGTTATTTCTATCCTACAGGAAATCTATAGGGCAGAATATGCTGTTGAGGGAGGAAAAGTAGATGCTATTAACCATCAAAAATGTTGATCAGTCACAGCTTTTTTTTTTTTTTTTTTTCCCCCACCTTTCCTCTCCCTTTCATTATGTTTTAAGCTCCTTGGGGATGGATTTAATCTGTCCTGAATAAGAAACCTACAATTTAAGCCTCTATATCTTGTCTAGCAACCTAGACTCTCTGTATGGTGCACAGGTGCAAGCAAATGCTTCAAGAGAAAGGCTAACCTCCTCCTAAAGCAGGTATTGCAAATACATATGAGTCCTACCCTAAAAACATCTATTTCTAGTAATTTGGCCATGAAGCATGATTAGACATAGACTTCTACACTACAGACACCTTTGTTTAGAGGTTATGAGACTTCTCCTCTGTTCTTTTGGATACAAATGTCTCTCCATGTGTGAACTCAGAGCAAAAGTAGCATACAAAAAAAAATGCATATGGGGCAAGAAAGACCCTGTCTCTTTACTGACTGATTCATTTAGTATAATAGTACCTAGCAACTCCTACCTTGACTGAAAGACCACTGCACCAAGGTCTGTGAAATACAAAACCAAAGGTAATGTCTGTGGTAGAGAAGCTTGTAATCTAAAGAGACAAGTGATGGATTATGTGCCTGCATGCATCTATATTGATCTGTAATGGAAACAGGGAGTCTCATGAGTTTGTTGGAGAGGGATCTATTTCCAAATTTAGCTTGCCTTCCAAGTGTCCATCTCTTTGAAATATGTCCTTATAACCTCCTGAAATGCTGGGCAGAGCAGAAAGTAACACTTTTGCACTATTCAGGAGTCCTATCATGACTGAATTGTGGATTTTCCATGCCCTATTACTGAGCAGTATGTGGTAGTCAACCATGTCAACCATGTTGAATATCAAGTAATAGTATATTTCTAGTTGCTATTTTCCTCCTTTTCATTCTTTTATTTTAATTTTTTATTTCTTTTTTACTTGTTAAATCAAAAGTTTAAATTCATTCCTTATTTCAAACAACAGCAATAACAGAATTAGTAGCTCTTGGCTATATTATTTTTGTTTTCAACTCTTGTCTGTCAGATTTTCTGGGATTATACTGCAGTTGACTGCAAAGCACAGCAAGACTCAAATTGGTCATTGATCTAAAAAAAAAAAAAACTGTAATATCACAAATGAACAGAACAATATGAGTACAGTGAGGCTCTTTGGATATATTACAAGCACAGTACAAAGATTCTGGTCTTCTAGGCCTCAGTTGTTATGCGTCCTTCTGGATGGGTGAGCTCCAGAGGTGGATCATAAAGTGAATGGTTTTTCATACCTCATGCTTTTATATCTATCTAGCCTTGACTTCTTTCTTGTTTGTTTTGTTTTTTTTTTTTTCTAGGATTAGCATTGCTTTTCACAGTAAGTACAGTGGATCAAGAGGTACTGTTTCACAGCTGGTCTGGTTACTACATCTCTCTGCTGCGAATTTTTATTGACAGCTAGTCTTAGTTCTTTCCTTGAAATGACTCCCTTGCATTACATTCAAATCAAATAAACCACATTTAATAAATAAATAAATAAATAAATAAATAAATAAATAAATAAATAAATAAATCTTCAAATAATTCTGTATCTAATGCACTTTTCTGTATTTTAATTTTGTATTTAAACATGACAACATAAGCAAAGCAAACATAGGATTTCATATTTCATTTTAGTTGCATTAAACATATAAGAACATTGCACTAAACATATATAACAAAATCTTCAACTAGTTTAAAAAACTTATCTGGAATCACCTAATGTTGCTAAAATATAACAGTAATGGCTGTTGTGGGTTTGGTTTTTGTTTGTGTTTTTTTAGATAAAGAAAACATGATCACAATCAAATTTATATTTAGACACTGTATTTTAGTTGGCTAAAGTGAAGTGATGAATTCAACCTTATGAGGATACCTCAGTGGTGTTAAGATTTGAATGGCAGCACATGACAGGTCTGAGTTCAAGGGTATATTTTAAGCCATATATTATTAATCTGAACAGTGCTTCAATATATACAGGGAAAAAAAAAATGTCCTCTGTTTCCAAAGTTACCACAAGCATAAAAAGCATAATGAGAAGAAACAGAATAATATATAAATCAATTCCATCAATATTGAGTTGATCATATGATCAAATATTTTATGATTCATGCATTTGCTACACACTGTATTTGAGATTTTTTGGTTTTTAGATACATATTTTTTTCCGTAGTGTTCACACTTATGGTCTTCGAACTTATGCTTCACAATTGATTGCTCTGATCGTACTAACTCTGCTGCTGGGCTACTTTTAATAGAGAAAAGCTCCTTCTGGCATCGCCCTTCAGGGATCCTACATGTGTTAAACTGTCCTGCTCCTGCACTCAAAGGAGAAAGAAATCAATACATTTGCTGGACTAGTTGTTATGCAATCAGGTATCTGGACATCATCACACCGATCATGTTGCACACTCATCCTTCAGCTGACAGGCTTTCTGTACTGTCAACCCCATCTATCCCACTGATGAGCTCATATCAGCCACATATTTTCCTGACAAATGCCATTTCCCAAAAAGACCTAGTGAAGTGCCCTACAAAATGAGTGTACAAAGGGGTCTTTTTTTTTCTTTTTTTCTTATTCTTGTCAGAACAGATGAATGGAATATTGTTCCTTTCCTCTGATTTTTGCTTTTTGTTACAGAAAATAGAGTGAAGGAAGTATATTCTTGAAGAATATAATCTAATCTCCATTTGTTTTTTCCATGAAGAGGAAGAATATTGGGTTTGAAAGATCCCAGGAGAGTCGCAGATCATGAAATACCTGTAGATCTCTTAAACCCAATTATTATTTATTTGCATTCAGGTGCTGCCTACAACAGATAGATTCTATAGTGGTATATCAGTGACTATTGAGACATACTTCTGAAGTATCATATATATATATATATATAAACTGATAAAAGTCTGAGCATGATTCTACAACAGAATAATATGATTTCCTGCAGAGAAAAATAATAATAATAATAAAAAGTTTTCATAGGTAGCTTGAATTAGCTACCTAAGTGTAGCATCCCAGCAGAGAGGAGAGAGAAACATTTAATTCCATGTAAGGACTAGTAGAGGCTAGTTTTCCACTTCTTACTTTGAGTTTCTCTTTGCTTTTAGATCTTCAAATTAGTAGTTTTCTGTGTTCTAACAGTTTCTGAGTGTCGTGATGTTTTAATGCACTGACACTCGTGCATAGAAATGTCATAATCAATAAGTAACATAAACAAACACACGCACAGATAAACCGTAGGGGTACAAGAGGTGGATAGAAGTTTCTCATTCATTTCCTTTCCTTTCAAGGATTGGTAATGATATTGATGCAATATATCATTTTTATTTCCAATTAGTTTCATGTCATCGCTTAGAAAAGAACACATTTAGATCTGTCACAGCTACTTTTTGATTTAAAACAGTGGAGAGAACATTCCTACCACACATAGACTTTAAGACACCCAAGTTAAATGTCTCAAGTTGGATGCTTAGGCCTCCTTCATAATGCATGAACATAATGCATGGACTTCCTCATGGAAGACTTCATAAATGGTAGTACATAGGCACTCTGAACCTAAGGAGGCACCTCTGGAGGTGCCAGTATCTGTACTGTCATGGACCATGTAGGAGGACAAATTAATAAGTTAGCTTGCTTAACGTAGGCATTCAAAAAATATTTTAGACACTTATATCAATATGCTAAAATAATTCAGGTCAATACACTGGAAAGGTAAAATATTCCACATTCTTGTGCTCCGTTGTTTTCTTGCTTAAAGTGTAAAAGGACCACATTTTTCATTAGATGATAATAAAGAGATTATTGAGTAAAGAATTAATGAAAAGGTTTCATTAGTACTAAGTAGCCAGTCACCTTGGTATTTGGTATAGAAAAAAAAAAGTGAAAAAATAAACAAATTCAGTGTGTGATTTCAGGATATTTTTATAAATCATAGCATCTTATGAACTATCATGCAAATAGTAAAATATTTCCCAAGGCACAGAGTGCACCCGTTTTACCCAATCATCTTTAAAGGGTCACATTTTAGCTCTCTCTCTACAGGGGAGATACTTTGAAAATAACTCATCTCTCTCAGTTGAAAAAAAAAAAAAAGTAGAAAAGAAAAAAAAGCATCAGTTTTAGGAGTTTGACTCATGTCCAAAATATGACTATAAGAGGAAACAATCCAGGTTCTCACTTTCTTACTGCCATTTTTGATACCTTCATTGTTCTTCCTGACCTCCCCTAGTTGTTGCAGATGTGTGTTCTTCTCATCTAGACCATGGATCAGACTTGCCAATCATGTGTTCAGGTGCATCTAAACAAACAAAGCAAACACGTTTCTTTGTTTGTTTTTTTAACAAGACTCAGGTATCTACCTGAATGCCAAAATATTTTTTCTGATAGCAAGAAAAAAAAAATATATCTCTCTGGAACACATGTAAAATTATAGTAATTGTATATAAATTGTACATCAATTGTATAATACTTTATCCCTATACTCTTCTTAAATAGGATAAGGAAGATGTAATATGACTAGTATTATATGTATAATATATATTATTATAGTACTATGAAAGTTATATGATTGTATGATATTATGTATTATATATAATGATAATTGTATAATATATGTATACAAATTATACAATATTATTAAAATACTTTGACTAATAGTGATATAGCTGTGCTGATTAAAACAATCATAACCAATAAAATTATTTATGTCAGTCCTGATATCTCAGCATAGATAAGTCCTTAAAGGACAAAAAGCTTTGCATAAGTTTTATTAAAATCATAAATCTACACAATTTATTTATTTTTAATAAAATACGGATAAGTACCATTTGACCCAATTCCACTTATTCTAGGTTTTGATCAGCTCTAAAAGACAAGGAAACATTGACTTTTTATTAATGTCTTTTCTTCGTTAAGTACTGCTTCAATAACTATATATGCCTGGCTTTGTTTCTAAATTCTAGCTGGAGGAAAACAGTATTTTGTCCTCTTTATTGTTTGTTTCTATACTTAAAGATCTGTATTTTAAAACTGAATATGTGCAGAGCCTCATTATTACTTCTAGCCCTCTAAAGTTTCCCCAAGAAATCAGAAATGAACTTTTAAAATAATTTTTCTCCTTTTACATACAGTAATTTCTCATGTGTTAAGATCAGCTCTTCCCTACAGCTACAAGCTAATCGGCATGCAGGGTTCTGATTATGAAATACAAGCAATTTGAGGAAAATCTTAATGTAATTTACATTAGTAATTCTAGTTACTGGCTAGAGATTCCGAGACAATCCTTTAAAAAAACCACCTCACTCTTTTTTCTGCTATGCAGTTGCACTCTTATTCATTTCATGGAGTATACAACAAGAACACAGATTGCAAAGGCTTTAAAAGCCTGAAGGAATAAAGTAGAAAAGAAACCTGTGGATGACTGAATTTTTTTTTTGTCTTAAGTGAAAAACATGGACAAGGTCAACATTGACTAACCATAGTCTTATGACATACCTAGGGATGGGTTAACACTGGGAGTCCTCAATAAGTTCCAGCATTCACAGGACGGTACATTTAGAGCTGGATGATAATTCAGGATCTCAGCTAATATTTCATATTCTTAGCTTAGGTATGGGAAGTGCTCACTGTATAATAACAATAATAAAAAAGACTACAACTTTATATTCCTTGATGTCTTCTCCCCACCAGATTTCATTTGCTGCGAATCTTTTGCTGCAGTGGCATCCCTGCTTCAAATAAGACTGATTAAAATGAAATTACTCAGTCTCCTGACCCATGGCAAATTTCATGAGCTGCAATTTGTCTAGTAGTTCAGCTGTGAGTACAATCTGATTGGCTATAATTTAGGTTTATAGTTCCCCCTCTTTTTTTTTTTTCTCAACGCAGTAGACTGCAGTGATCCTGAAATAAAAAAAGAGTGGAAGGAATGAAAGAAAAAAATTCACAACAGTAGTACTTTGTGCTGAAAGAACATCATGATAGGCCAGGCTTCTTAAGCAAAATATTCAGCAAGCTTACAAAGTTTAATTTAAATCACACTGATGATGTCTTCAAGAAAATAAAATGCACCTATAAATCTAGTAGTTTCAATCCAGACTTCCTCTCATACTAGTGCCTACTTTAACAACAAAATGAAATCATAATATTTTTTCCTCTCAATGTCCTTAATAAGAACTTACTTTCTAATTTTGAAGAGTGCAGAAAAATACATAATAAAATTTGCTCCTTGAAGCAAAGGATTTAATAGGGTTATGGTTTCACCCGCAGAATATTACCACATGAAAAACCCCTTTTTAAGGCTGCTCTGCTTTATCCAGACTTAGAGCTAAAAGTTTTTCTTTCTAGAAAAACTTCTTAATCCTCCTACTCATAAGTCTGTCTTCTGGAAACTGTGCCCACTGAGGCTTTTGACTTCATGCCGTCCCTCAGTTATTTCTTATAGTTATTAAAAAGAGTAAATGACTTCTTTATGTGCCTTAGACTTCTACTTTGCTGCTTGGAGGGGAAAAAGCAAGATGAATATGTGACTAACTCACTTTTTGTCCCCAAAGCTCTCTTTTCAGAGCTCATGCCTATGCCGCATTTGTTTGCTGTATTTGTGTGCAAATTTGAGTTATCTGTCCTGCACAAAACTATCTTCGTACTGCATGAAACTCCAGGATTTATCTGTTCTAAGAAAAGCTTCATTGTCCTTCTTATGTCAACCTGCTGATAATGCAAAACTTAAAATTGAAGCAAATCATCTTTTCATTCATTTAACCTCAGAATCTCCATAAATCCATTGGTCGCGATGGGATATACCCAGAAGTGCTGATGGAACTGGTGGACGTTGTTACTAGGCTACTCCCAAATGTTTTTGAAAGGTCGTGGAGAATAGGAGAAGTATCAGAGGACTGGGAGAAAGTCAGTGTCAGTCCAGTCAATGTGTATGTATATGACTGTATAAATATTTGAATGTATAAGTATCTGAAAAGAGGGTGTCAAGAGGATGGGGCCAGACTCATTTCAGTGGTGCCTGGCAAGAAGTGGTACAAATTAAAATAAAGAAAATTCTATTTGAACATGAAGGAAAACTTCTTCACAGAAATTCCAAGAAAGAGAGGAATGATGGTTAGCACTGTGTGTTAGCCTCTCTGCTATATATTTATACTTTGTATTTATGTTCAGTAGAAACTGAAAGTCTTTCTAGGTTTGCTATAACCTAGTTTCATTACTAAATCCATCTCTATGCATCAAGTAGCCTCCTGGCTCTACAGGAGCTCAGAAAATGCCATTATTACAGGGTAGCTGTGGCAAATAGTCTCATTTTTCCTATGCCGAAGAAGATAAAGATCAGCTACTCAGATTGCCTGAATTGCTTAACCACATCTTTTGCACACTCCAATTCTACAGCCAGACGTAAGCAGCCTACCACCTGATACTGCTGCTACCACTGATACAGTATTAGGAGTCACCATTGGCAATAGTTTCAGTACAGACTTTCATCCAGAGCACGGCAGCTTCAGTCATTGATTGCTCCCTTGCTGCATGCATCCAGCTGAAACAGGAAAAACTAGCAGAACATCTTTTCTGCTTTCCAACCTGGAAGTGGGAGTCCAAATCCTTGAGGCACCAACACTTGCAGTTCAGGAGTCACAAATGATCGCTATTCCCAGGCCAGTTCTCTACTTTCAGTTCATTTTCCAGCTCCTTTTGACTTTGTCTGGGAGGGTCAATCTCATACATCTAGCTTTTAGGTGTCTGTATGGTTATACATGCTATGGCATGATACATRACATTATAGCATCTATTCAAGGCACAAGTCACCTGAGATGTTTTAGATGTGTATTTGTCTTTCAGAAGTCTGARTTTTCATGTAGACTTCAAGGTATCCTAGAGTGACCAAGTCAGATGTAGGCGTTTAGTCAGATGAATTCCATTCCACTACTCCCTGAGACTGAGACATTCTACTTTTGCTAATGCTGCCTGTCCATTTAGTCTTAGTCAAGCAAAACGCTCTGATGCTGTGCACTGCTTTGATGGGTAAGGAAAAAGAATGTGTCTATTCTTCAGAAATGTTCTTAGAAGTTTCACTCCATGTTCAAGTTGCATCTAAAGCAGTCTTTCTTCTGATTCTGATGCCTTGCAGGCATTTTGATAGCTTAAAGGGAGGTACCAGTGGCTGCATCTATGAAAAAAGGTCTACCAGGAACTGAACTATAACACTGTGATATTTTAACTCTGCAAATTGTAGGGGTGAAGAAAGATATTGGTGTGGMGGAAAACCCACTGGGAAAAAAAACCTGAACAGTTAGTTCGTTTTGTATGATTAACAGGGAATAACATAACAGTTGAATAAAACAGAAGATGAGAAAGTGTTCAAACAATAAAAAGAACAATTATTGCAGGTTAAAATATCCAAGAACTGCCCCTTATGAAGGGGGGCAGTTTCCAAAGGGAAATATCTTAAACCTCTGCTTTTTAATAGCAAATATAATCTTGGTCAAACTACTAGGAACTGAAGAGCCGCCTTTTAGAGTTGAAAATGTGTGTTTCTCCARCTCCACAAGGCTATATCATCTATTGATCAAATATTGAAGTGTCTTCTTATAAATAACCAACATGCTTTCCAGGAGATAATTCTGGTATTAAGGAGCTCTGAGCTCTTAAACTCTTTTTTTTTGTAAACTGACTTTAAGCTACTGTGGAAAAATGAAAGACACTAATTTTGGTGTCTGAAACTATGAAGAGAAGTCTGAYTTTCTGTTTGTACTTTCTACCAAAGAGACCAGATGAAATAAAAGTACTCTAAAAKGTTGCTATGTTGTTGAACATTATTGAGAATAACAACAACAGGGATGACCTAAACCACTATGACAAAACTAACACCGGCTTGTGATTCAAGACAAAAAMCAGTTATTTAAAATGCAAATCCCTTCTTAGAGTTTCAGTGAATGACCAGGAATTCGTCTACCCAAYGTACTGAGTTTCATGTAAACGTTCTTGAAACACTGAGATGTGAGTGAAAGTATATGCAAGGAGTTTGGGGACCCTGCCCTGGCTTTGGAGTCCTGTTGATATTGTATATTGTGTGATAATATATATATATTTATATGTGTCATCCATATACATTATATATACACACACACAACATATATACACATATATACACACATATATATACACTATATATACACACAATATATATATACATGCTATATATATGTGTGTGTATGTTTATATAATGTATGTGTGTATGTACACATAACCTCRTAAAATGCCACTGTGATGGTTAGAAATTTGTAGCAGAATGAAGCAAKAAATTTATGCATTACCATCTGATTGCTTGTAATGCATTTTTTTAACTTATTCACAAGCATCTGCTAGGATGGTTTGTATGTACAAATAGGTACAAAAGAAGCAGGCAAATTCCAGSCTGAAAGAAACTGTTAGTGGCACTGGGGACAACATGACTGGCCATTCCCAAAGTTCTCCACGGASACATTTCTAACATTCAGCCAAGCTAGCAATTCCAGAAGCACGTAAGAAATTCTAATGACTCCCTGTGGTCTATCTGCCTGCTTGAGATTAGGAAATGAAAGAATTTGAATGTAAGGGGCATTTCCTCCCCATGCTGCTCCCTTCCATGGCAGGAGAGCCAGGCAGCGTGTTCTGCAGAACTGCTTCCGGAGTGTCCCTGTTGAGTGATGTACTGACCCGGACAAGTCCTGGGACCAGAATGAGTGCGCTTTCAAAGACCTAGGACAAAAGAATCACAGACTTATTGATGCCTGTGATCCACACAAACATCAGCTTCCTCCCTCAGCCAAAGGTCAGTGGAAATCTCTCAGACCTCATAAAAGAAGTTCTACAGGCTAATTTACCCCCTTCCTGAGTAAGTAAGTTTCCCTTCTCTCCCAGCCTGTGTGCCAGCAGGGAAGAAAAAAAGTTTTGAAGATAAAAGCCTTTGTGCAGCAAGTGAAGAGGAAARACGAGAAATGTCTGGTGAAAACCAATATATATCAACCATACATAAAAAAGAAAGAAAAAAAGAAAAAGAAAATGCTCATCYTAGAAGATTTTCTGGTTTTCAATTAAAAGAATTGCAAATAAAGTTTCTCCAAATCAAAGTCAAATAGGAATATCCACAATAGTTCACCATTCTTCAAATTAAGCACTGCATGCCTAAAAGTAAAGCAATTTTTTACCGATTCCTATATTTTTGTCAGTAAAAGTGATTTCCTTTTATTAGGCCATTTTTCAAATTCCAGTCAAGCATTGTGYTTTAGTGGAAAATAAAAGACAAACAACAACCATTTTTTTTCTAGGATTAATTTTGTCAATACCGTCTGTTCTTTTATTATGCAATATAAGAACAATTAAGCCATTTTTAGAAAGAAAGTGACTTTAAAGATAACAGTCCACAGTTATTGTTTTGTCTTTTTCTTTTTTCTTTAAAAAAGGCCTAATAAGAAAATGCAATTTTATTACATTTGTTATTGATGCTATAAAACTGTAYTTTAATGGCTCGGAAATACAATGTAATTGATCATGTTTTGGAAACGCATTAATATGAGTTACTGTATTTCTCATATGTAATTTGAAATTATGTAAAGACATAAAACTGTCCTGTTGCATGGTGTAAATCTATGAATTACTGTTTTGTTATATTAAATTAAACATATGTATGGTCAAATAGGGATGAAAAGAGGATTTTTGACTCAATGTCTTAAGTAGCTACAAAACCTTCTGTGTGAACTAAACTTGAMTAAGTAGGTAATATTGCATGGTAGCATCTGAACCTTCACTGATGTGAGATACTGGATTGCAGCTATTGACCTTTATTCCTGTAGGCCTTGGCAGGACTTAAGGAAAAAACAATAAAAGAAAAGAAGAAAGAGAAAAAAATATGGTCTATAAAAATGGTCATTTAGTAGTAAAAAATAAAGGACTTTGCTGAGGACAAAATAATCAAGTGAGAGAGAAGTTTAATGACCCCTTAAAAAGAAGTGCTCTTTTCAGGATAGAAGCTCACTTTTCTTTCATTGTCTTCCTCATAAATAAGGGGAACAAATAACAGTGGAAAGAGATAGATTAGGTGTAATAACTAGGTGGGTTGTTAAAATATAAGATGGTGATATAGATGAACAATATCAAGAATCATATTACAAGAGAAATTTTACAAATAAAATATGCTTTATTGAAAAAATATAATTCAATAATACCAAAAATAAGTGGAAATATTCATTATAATACTTTTTTCTTTTTTTATTATTGTTTCATATATTTTCCTGATGACTTCCAGATATTATAATTTCCAGAATTTGCTTATTCATTTCATCTTCTTGCAGTCTCGCTTTGTCACCTCACAATAACATTTCTGTAGTAAAAAGAAGAAAAAGCAAAGAGCAAACAGAAAAAAAAAAAAAAATTAGCTAACATTGTCCTTTTAAGAAACCTGAGAAACGAAAAGCCTCCGAGTGCAAAGCTTTTATTAATTTAATTAATGGATTTATTATTCCAGGACTTACCATCTCAGCTTGTAATTAACATTTTCAGGATCAGCTCTTATTTTGTATTGGGTTTTTCATATGAACATTAAGACAGCAAGAGTTATTTTGTTTCTCTGTGACTATTTTAACTATATTATATATATTTATTTACATATATATATATTATAATTATGTTTTTAGCCATTTGTAGCAATCTGCTGTGCAGATCTGGCRAAGACTCCAGTGCCATTTTTGCCATAATTTTCTACTTGCTATGTGCTCATTTATGAAATTTTTGGTGCTTTTTTTTTTTTCAGTATTTCTGTTCATGTTGACTTTTTAAAATTCAGGGTGAACTTTATCTCYTGTGGCAGAGATAGAGAAGGAGGGAAAGAAACAAACTGTGCACAGCTTCTTCCTGGTTTTGTTCTCGCCTCTCAACTGCTTTCAGTGCCTTCCTTGCTGCTATTGCTGATGTTATGTGGTTGCTTTGACCAAGTATATCCTCACATTCTTTCATGCAGAGCACTGAAACTCAGCCATTCCACCTCAGCCTATTATCAGCGTGYGCACAATTTCCCAACCACGGCAATGCTCTTCACCCCATATCACATGTTATTCAACAGGAGTGACCCAYAGAACCTCACTTCAGCAGCTATTGTGGAGTATGAAAGACTTGTTMAGGTGGCCTCAAATCCTATTTGAGCAAGAACATGAAGTCTGTCACTTTTGGGTTTTTGTGTCAGAAAGATAGCTGATTACCTTCCTGAATATCTCCTGACATGCAGCACAGTTTCATCCTAGCTTCTCTTCAGTTCCGTTTTTTGCATGCTTTGAGATAGGAATAACTATTTCAGAGACAGATTAACAGCCACACAGGGCCAATACTGAGGGGGGAAAAACTCACAAAACAAACAAACAAAAACACAGGCGGAAGCAAGGGAAGCAAGGCCTTATTTCTACTTTACAAAACAATTCAGTAAATCTTAATYCTTGCTCCCATGATCCCCGTATTTTGGGACTAGAATCCCAGCTACCTTCCTCTCTCCTCCTTTTCTCCCTTGTGRTATCCTGCATAAAGCCGGTGGCTGATGCTGTTGTTTGCCGCATTTATTCCCAAAGCAAGCCTGTTCCCATTCTTACCAACTCCGATACAATTAYTGGTCAATGTTATTTGTACTGCTTGGATGTGAAAAAACTCCTAAAATTAAATTCTGAATGAAGCCTGGTCTGTTGAGTTGGCTCCATGCAACCAAATGATCAATACTTTCTTCCTTGCAGTTCCTTTTTTATCGGAGTGTGCAGCTTCCCACTAAGGTTCATAACCTTGGCGGTCATCTTTCATCCTGAACTGTCTTTGATTATAATTTTACATCACACAAATCTCATTCTATCATCTCCAAAACATAGCAAGGCTGTGACCAAAGCTGTCTCAGGATGATGCCAAGTCAATAATTCATACCTTTATTACATCTCTGCTGGGTAGCTGTAATTCAGCCTAGTTGTTGTAATTGTAGTACATCAGCACCTGTAGATTGGTGTGCCTGAAGCAGTTCTGCGTCCAGTGATTGCTCCATGCCTTTTATATCATATCCATGGGGCTAATACACCTGCAATATACAGGACATGCCCACCACTCCTTGGCAGAGACAAAGAATTTATGCCACGTAAGATTTCAAATTCTTCCTTATGAAATACCACAGTTGAAAGGTAATTCTTTTAGACCATCAATTTTGTTCCTTTTCCTGTCTATTCTTATCTCCATTCCCTCTTCTTCCTACTGGCATCACATGGAAGGTTTTATCTAGAATCTATTTTTTGTTGCTTTTGTTTGTTTGTTTGTTTGTTTTCTGTCAGTTATCCACAACAAAACCAGCTGTGGGACAAGTTTTCTTAGACATACAAAACAAGTTATGAACTCTTAAAGAATGAATTCCTAGAGAAGGAACTGTCATTACTCTTCCCAGCCTATAGGAAAACAAAACAGAACAAAAGTAAAAAAAAGATAGAGATTAGGCATAGAAAGCAAAGCTATTGCTGGTCCCCAACCTGTGCTGTTACATTATTCCACCCTAGACAGAGGGGGATCTCCATTTTGGGGGAAACTTTCGGAACTCTGTGAGGTTTCTGTCAGTCCATTTCTCCTGCCTTTGGAKGTCCCACTGAATAGAAGTGTTACCTGCATTAAATCTCTCTAATCTGATGCCAATAATGGAACTTGCTGAGATTACATTGCACAGCATCATCCCACAAGACACAGGGATAAGGTTGTTCCACATAGTCATTGTAACTGTGAATGCAAACCAATCTACAGTAAACAATTTTCAGGAAAGAAATTAAAAGAAAAAAGAAAAAGAAAGAGAAAAATCCATGGGAATCACGTGCCTTTGTGATGCCTTTAACTGGAAAGGCTTCTTTCTAACACATCCTTCTCTCTGTATCTCTCTATTGTGAAGCAGCACACAGTGCTGAAGCTTCATGATGCACTAATAATACATCTGCCCTCATACACTGGCATAGCTGCTCTGCATGGAAATGTCACCTAGCCATATCTTGGGATGACTTTAAATGGAATATAGGCTGGAATTAAAATAAGTTAATTTTRCTATAAGTTCAAGTTCAGTTTCTTATTTTTGTGCATTAGACGACCTTTTAGTGCTATCAATTTGTCATAAGTCTCACATAATTTATTTTGTTCCCTAAATCTGCCTCTYTCAGATTTATGTGATTTTATAACAGTAAAACGACATTTCTTTGTTTGTGCAAACTTGTAGACATTAGCATTACAACAAGAAGCTGGAAGAATGTACACCTAAAATGCACGCTCATGTAGTAGCATCAAACAAAAAACTCACATTTTTATTGTCGGAAATATTATTTAAAAAAAAAAAATATGTATTTTAGTGTGCGCATTTGGAGTTGATAACCTTTCCCATTTATAAATGAACATGACAACCTTTGTTTCCTCTAAGTATGAAATTAGTGCTCCCACTGTTAACATAGGGAAAAGGAGTAAGCTGCCAAAGAAAACCCATGACAAAGTCCAGGTCTACACAAGTTTGTCTTTGCTGCAGATGCAGGTACTACACTGACCTTTCTGTGCTAGCCAGAATAATATATCAGAGGAACTCAGGCTTCCTGTGTATATACCCACTGTATATCAGCATCACACAGTTTATATTTTAAAGCATATTAATCACAACTGAGTCAAACAGGGCAAAATTCCCAAACCAATCTATAATTTACAATCCAACATTTGGGACCCTGGCATCTCAGTAATTATTTGGCTTCTGTTTATGTGTGTATGCATGTGTGCTTATTATTTTATTTATTTATGTGAGATGTGTGAATATGAGTTTTATTTTGGAGGCTTATGATATAAAAACTCTGCATGTGATTTATTAAAAACAAACGATAGMGCAGAAAGAAGATTATATTCCTTCATAATGGCACAGGGTACTTGCCAGCTCCTGGAAAAATGGAATGCTAACTAGTACCTTTGCAAGAGCTGCTAGTTGAAAAGCTATTTTACTTTTACTTTTGGGACTATTTGGAGAGCCTATTTTCTTTTTTATTTTCTTTTTTCTACCTTTTGGATGTTGTTTTCGTGCTTGCTCTCCATATGCTCCATCCTCTGAACTTTTTTCCAATATATTCTGCTGAGAAAGTAGATAGAAATGGGCCTTWTCCCCGTGATGAGACAAGTCTGCTCTTCACGGCAAAGGTCTCATCATTGCCGCTTCCTAAACAAATGCCCTGGGACCACTGGAAGTGGAGAAGGGCATCCCAGAGGGTATTCAGCACTGGGGCGGAACCCCTGAATGGAAGGGGCAGGAGATACCTGCAACCAACCTTCAGTGTRACAGCTTGGGTCC
Source organism: Eudromia elegans (assembly GCA_003342815.1). NCBI lineage: Eukaryota > Metazoa > Chordata > Aves > Tinamiformes > Tinamidae > Eudromia > Eudromia elegans. The sequence continues at coordinate 267,074 of PTEX01000136.1, forward strand.
CTCTGGGATTCAGACATGTTCAAACACCCCAATCCATYTATTCACAGGAGGAGCGGGCTGTGCTGAGAAACCTCCGATAAGCTTACGGTGAAATTGTGTCAGCGAGACAGCGAGGGTCTTTCAAGAGTTACTTTCTGCTCCGAAACTTGCCCGCATCCTGGGAATGCTCTGATCTGACAACACTGTGGGAAATGGGTCACAGTGGGGTGTCACGGCCATCGTGGGATTTCAATCTGTTTTGAATCTGAACAAATAGCAAGCCCTAGGTTTTCTTTTGACTCTGTCGCATCTTAAGGTCACATCATGCAGTAATTAGCATTATAAAGGGATGAATCTCGCAGGTTTCAGTGGGATTTTTCTCAGAGAAAAGCTCTCACACTCCCACTGTCAGAAAGAGAGCTACTGACTCTTTTAAAGGACCTCAAGGCAAAGCATGAAGGATTTAAGAAGGACCCTAGATATTGCATGTCTCAGTACTAAAATGCATAGAAATCAGGCACCTGGCTCTAGCAGCAGCAATGACAAAGGTTTCTGTTCTCCTCAGACAGAGCGAGGAGATTTTTGTTGTCTATATTTTGTACACAAGGACCAGTACTCTAAGAGTAGAGACACTTCTGCCAAACAAGAATACCAGGTGCAAAAGAGAAGGCCATCACTGAAATCCTTTCCCTTCCTTGAGCTAAGGTGCTTACCTTAGCTTCAAATTTGCCATTCATATGGGATGAGAGGCTGAACTGCCTTGCTTTGATCTACACACCTATCTCATATATRTATTATGTATATAGCAAAGGATTGACATTTCATTTTTTAATGGTTAAAGAAGTTGGGAGACCTTTTCTTCAAATCCTTCTTCATCCTGCAGGTGGGATTCCAGACTTCTACTCCCCAGCATTCTGCTTTGAATATCAGGCTAGAGACTTATAGATATCAAGAAAGGGAAGAAAGACATCTCCATTCTTTTAAATAAAAATCCAAAACCAGCTCACCGAGTGGTCAAGAATACTAGAGTGATAAAGCTGGTTTTGGGGAAAGATGAATAAAAGCAAGGAAAAAATAGAAAAAATAAAAAGTGAAATGAAAAAAAAATGATTGTGAGAGCGATATGGGTTAGTAGTTAAGAGATTAGGAAACTCAAGGGAAAGGCAGTAAAGACAGTGATTTCTTCTAGTATGTACAAACTTGCTCTAGTGAGAGACAATCCATATGAGTGAAATGGCTTATATCCATTAGCTGAGAGTGTCTCAGTGTGCCGGACTCAAAACTGCTACCCTGTCTATGCTGATAGTTTCATAATTAGCTTGAATAAGTTCATCCCTGTACTAAAGAATAACATGAAAAGTTACAAGGAAGAACAAAAATATATTTTCAGTATAACTTTCTTTTGCTTTTATTTCCATATTTGTTAAAAAGTTTAACATAACTGCTGTTATTATTATTATTATTATTATCATCATCATCATCATCATCATCATCATAATAGTCACTATCAGTATTGAATATACAGCAGAAAGATGGTGGCTAAGCATTTTGATAGCCGTGCTAAACAGTATGCTGAATAATCAGAAAAAAATAAGCCTCATTGTAAATTTAACATGATGCTTTTACTTAGAATTCTAGTGGTGAGTTCTTCCAGGGCTCATTTTGTAAAGAGTTCACCAACAAACACTCTGTATTGCTTACATGTGCACAGCACAATATTATTCCACCTGTGACATGCTGGGAATGCCTTTAATATCAATAGATTATTTCTCTACTTGCTTTTGCAGTTAAGATTTACTCTGAAATAAAGGCCAGTGGTCATCTTCAGAGAAGGACCTGACACTAACATAAGCTAAGCTGGAAGTCCTGCCGGCTACAGAACTAAGCCTTTGAGTTTATGGATTCATGTATATATCATCAAAGGTTCATATTCTCTCAGTGATTCTCAGATCTAATGTGCCAGTTTCAAAATATATTAAAAATGTATTTCTTTAGTTTATTGATTTAAAATATATCTACATTTTGATCCCTTATCAACTTCACAAAGTCACCTTAAGGTCGTGAATTATTAATAAGTTTTCTTGGCCTGTTGCTTTCCATCATCTTTGATCAAAACATTTTGAGGAAGCTGTTTGTCCAAATACGTTTATCTTGAATTCCCAGGATTATATCACATCTCCAAGATGCTAAGAATAACRAGAAATAAAGACAAATTTTAACCATTTAACAACAGCGAATCTGAAAGAATATCTGGGCAGAAATGTACTCCAAATTTTGATAAAAGATTGGATTTAATTTTATTTTGGATAGGATTTGAGAAGTTTCATAGATAGGTAACACATATTCTGTGAACTAGTACCTAGATCCTGATTCTGTCATCAGTTCCACTAGTATGAATTAGGACCACTGATAAAGCTGATGGAAGTATATTGGCATAAAATTACAATAAATGAGAACAGAAATAGCCTGTTAGGTTTACTGAGATTTTTAAAGACATACACCATAGAATTATTATGGAWGGAATTGTCAGTATTTTAAGGTATGAGTTTTCTCTTATACTTTTATAGTTTAAATCCCCGGATTCYTGGTCTACACAGAGCAGCACTAAACTGTTCAGATGAGTATCAGTAAATCTCGGTTACGAGCGTGTAAAATAATATTACATTATATGTACATATGTTGTTTGAATAGAAAGCGTACAAATATATTGTGTCATCAATCTGTCTGTCTCTGTTTTACCAAAATTTCACTGATATATATGTATGTTGTCATCAACACTTTAGAAATTCAATGAACATTCACTCAGGATATTTCCTGGTGGCCAGGAGATCTTTGCTAACTAGTACATCAAAAACAACAACTGTCATCAGCCGTCATTTTGGGCTTGGAAGCCTGTCTCCTGGTTGCCACAGATCCCAGCAGCAGAGTTGCAGCTCAACTCATGCAAATTTAGACTCGATCAAGAGAGAATATTCCCTACTAGGAACAGTGGTTTCCATTTAATGATGCCTCTGTATTGAAATTTAAGATAAGTAACAGTATTTGAACTGAGGCACAASCTGAGGTCTTAAACGAAATCAAGACATCCTCCTGCTGGACACATGATTTCTAGTCCCCGAATCCCAAGTCTCTGACAAACTAGAATCCATATGTGTATCTTGCTTGTCCTTGCACAGTCAATCTGCTTGGTCCTTGCACTGTCCTTTGCACTTGTCCGTCTTGAAAAGATTTCAAATAATGACACTATTTTGGAGAAATTTACAAGTTTTCCCAGCTCTCCATATGAAGCTCAGGGGATTTTGTCATTAGCTTTAATCAAAGGAACATCAAACTGTATTATTATCATAAAGAATTTTTTTAAAAAATGTATTTACATTTGTATATTTTGAAATCTATTTCTTTCCTTTACCCTTGGGCSTTTTTGCTGCTGCCTTTCAGACAAACTAACAGACAGACCAATGGCCAGAAAGAATTTTAACACAGCGGGTCACTGCATTCTCTTTCAGAATGTTTTTGAATCTTTTTCTAGGTCACTAAACATCTCTGCAATTATTCTTCTAAATTCAGTAGATTTTTCTTTTCTTTTTGAAATTTTGACCAGGCTATTTTTTTTTTCCTGACAATCAGGATCGACTCTGAGAAAATTCCTTTTTGCTAGCCATCTATTAGAACCTAAAAATCCAAACCAACCRTTCTTTTTTTCCTATCACAAAAACTCGCTTGTTATTCGATTCAGTGTAATTGCCCTACTGCCTTTTTCAGGCCAGCACTGATGTCGAACTGCTCATTAAGTCTGGATATTGCTGTTTGTGAGACCTAGGCAAGAAGTGCCAACGATCATCTTCTGATTAGTATGGTTAAAACTCATATTCAACTTCTGTTTCTCCTCGTTTCCTTCCCCTCTTTCTCCCTCTCCTTCACCCCTATTGCCTCACAGACAAAAGCTTTTACATTATTCAGGTCTCCATTACATGCCACTATTTTGTTTGTTTGTTTGCATGTGTGACTTTGAAGATCTGTAGTTCTTTTCAACACCCAAGGTCTTTGGACCCCTTACCTGCATGCAGTGCTATGCTACTTGAATTAGTATTACCCTTCAAAGCCCAATATTTCACAGCGACAGCAGCCACTGTGTAATGAGCTTTGTTAAAGCTGTGAATGCCAAAATGCCTTTCTGTTTTCAGATGCTTTCTGTCTTTGTGACCAAAAGAAATGTTTGATTGGAAAATTGCCATGTCATCAGCAATGAATTTTGCATTCCTTTTAGAGAGCAAGAATTAGACACAGTTTTGGAGGGCTTTTGTTGTTAATGTTGTTGCATTTTTTTTTCTTTCTTAATGAATAGGGAGAGAGGTCTGATTTGATAGCTGCCACATCTTGAACAAATGAAATGAAGAAAAGATGAATATTATCATTTTAAGTCACCTAAAAGTATTAAATGTTCAGAATATTTAAAAATAACTGCTTCCACATTAATTAAATTGCTAAGATGGTCTTCTGAGTTGTAGAATTCCTCTCTGACTAATGAGAAACAGTAAAAAATCCCTTTTCCCTTTCCCTGCCCCTTCCCTGTCTCCTTGCTTTTGCCCTTGCCCTCTCCTTCCCCTTCCCTTTTCACTTTATCTCTTGTCCTAAAACATTAAAGTTTAAACCACAGTTAATTCAGTAATTATATATTTGAATTACTTTCAAACTCTTAGGTAAATACCATCTGGCCCTGATGATTTCTTGCTTTTTATTGATATGTTCTAAAATTTCTTCTGCAGACATTTCATTTCGGGGCTGACATTCAAACACAGCTCTCATAAAAAAGCAGCAGAATTTCCCTTCTTCACAGTGAACTTGGATATGAAGAATTCATTTTTCTTTTCTGTTATGACATTATCTTCCCTGTATGATTCTTTTACATCTTGATCATTTGTAAATCCCATAAACTCTCTTGCAAGTTTCTTGCTTTTGACAGATATGAAAAACTTTTTATTATTGCTTCTTTACCCTCAGACACTTTAGCAGCTTGCTTTTCACACAGATCTTTTTATCCTATTTCATTGTGTTTTAACATTTGGCTTGTCCGCAGTTAAGTTTCCTCTATTCTTATTCGGTGCACAGGCCTTCTATTTTTGAAAGATATTGATTTACTTCAAAAGCAAACTTGGGGAGGGAGTTTTTTGCTCTCACATAAGACACAATTTTCAACTGATGGCATACATAGACTTTCTTTCAAATGAAAAAAAAAAGAGGAAAAAAAAAAGTAAAGAAGGGCTGTTTATCAGAGGAAATGAATACAGAAAAAAAAGAAGAAAATATGAGGTAGTGCATATTAATCACAAGTTTAAATTAACCTTGTCTATGACAGTGGATTATGGGGCAAGCATGTGCTTCCAGCATGTGTTTGTTGACCACATYTCAGCATTTGCAKCAACCACTCCCTTCAACACGTGCACCACTTTCCCTCCCTCACTGCTTGATAGCAACTTGATATCCCTTGAYGGCAACTTGAGCAATGCCCCATGAYTGTGTGTTACTCCAAGATCTATTTTGGKGAGAGGGGGTTTGTGGCATGGAGTTACCAAGTTGGCCATGAACTACTTCATAGCATCCATAGTTTATACTCTGGTTGTATTAAGGGTACCAGTCAATTCCTCTAGTTATTAAAACTAAATTTCCACAACAATCTTGACCCTGCATTTCAAAGTTGTCAGTTTTTAAGCCCATTTGGAAAGGGCTCTGAAACTTTAAATATTAGTGCTGTCAGAAGAGCACAGGCAGCCATTCCCCATCAATGGACAAGAAACAGGTTTGGAAGAAGAAGGGAATTAAATAAAGTATCTCTAGAGACTGGAAAAGAAACTTTATGATTTTTATGTGGGACTCAGTCCTGTGAAACTGAATCTACAGCTGCTCTCTCACAGTCCTGTAATACTAAAAGCTACTGTTTGCTTTTTTGTTTGTTTTTCTTAAAGGTTTCTTTCCTTCATCAATATTTAAGCCAGTTTCATAAAGCTTATCAGTATTTACTAGTTTAGATTTAGGAGTCTTATCTATATCATAAATCAAACTGGAAATTAAGTAGAAACAATGCAAAAATGTATATAGATGTAGATCAAGATTTTGTGATGTGAAGAATTAAATGGCATAGTCAAGTAAATTAAGCGCCCCAAACGTCTGAACAGCTAAGCACCCATGACTCCTGCAATTATTGACAGAATACTTCRTATTTCATCAGAAAATCAGTCCTTCCTCTTTTGGAGATTAATATGAGTTTTGGGTTGTGATGGTGGAATTTATATTTTTAGAATATAGGAGASAGATACTACCAGAATCTCCTGATATTTCAAAAGTTTCTCCTATTCCTGTTGCAATCTCAATTTAATCTTTTCTTTTTAATATATTCCTCTAGCTACTTCCCATAATGAATGTAATAGATTTGAATAGATTTGATCCCTTCATTTTACCAGCCCTGTCACTTCCTGTGAGATATTTCCCTCATTTGTCTAATGGGAACATTCCATTATGAGGTGGTTAAAGGTAATTCATGGCATTGATCCTTCCCTGCAAGCCTTGCTGAAATCCATATATGCCTCCTTGTGCTGAACAATTTGTTGGACCTACAATACCATGTTCACACTATATAACGTGAAGTAAATCTGCAAGTGTAAGAAACAGGATATTTGCCTAAGCTGTGGAAGAAGCACTGTTCTTGAAGTCACCTGGCATTGAATGCAATTATATCCTTTCTATAAGTAAAAATAATCCTGGTTTTGAACCTTTGAGAGCAGCAACCTGATAAAATAACTGGTTACAATTGAAAGCTATTGGTGGCAAAGGCTAACTGTTTTCCACATTTACATAGATGCCATTACAATGAGTACTTTGAGTCTCCTTAGTAATAAAAATGATGAATAACAAAAATGTGGAAAGTTAAAGTTCTGCAAGAAATGCAAATATCTCAATGTTACTATTTTTGTCATGAATTAGAATAAAAAGACTGAAATATAAATGAATCTGTGTAGAATGAAATGTTCCAAAAATACTCCTTAAGAATTAAATGTCAGTTAATCACTTTTTGATTGAGYTTTTGTTGCTACTAAAGATGAAATGCAGGGTTTCATATTGTTTGCTTCTACTTATTGGTGTTTGAACTCTTATGGTATCTGGCACTCATTTTCCCCAGTGCATTCCTCTAACAGACCACATCTTCATAATGCACTAAGAGACATGGGATTCCTGAAAAGTTACATCACTCAAAGCTTCATTTCATTATGAAAGGCATAGTCCACCCAGAACAGACAATTGTATCATCTGAATTACACTTTCCATTAAGTTACGAAGCACATGATGGAATATATATATATATTTAAAAACACATTGTGAAACTGTGGGGATTGACTTGGTTT
>PTEX01000136.1:284232-314630 GCA_003342815.1 Eudromia elegans
CAAAAGCTGCTCATCACTGCATCATTTATCCAAACGCTGAGTCTGAGACAGGATGACACATACCTGGTTTGCACACTCATGGATAGGGGAGGACACACGTTAAGCTGGGAACTATGGTTTGATCAGTATGATCTTTCTCCCCTCATCTGGTATATACAGAGAGTGTTTTGTGGCCAAAAGAATACTCCTACAGGCAGGGTCAACAAGTGTAAAATGCAACACTGCACAGCAGGAGGTGTGATTTCCTACCCCAAGATAAGTCTTTAGGACACATATGTCTTGAGACTTTTTACAGGCAGGGTCATACTCCAAGAGATGTCAAGGGAGTGACAGTATGGCCAAACTGGAAAAGTAAGCTGGTCTCCAAGGCTGAGACCTGCAACCTCGAGGGCTGTAAAGAAAAGAGGAGCAAAGGCTTGCAAGAGTGGGAGGGGTAAAGATTTTGGGAGCAAGTTCTGTCCAGCTCTGTATTAATTTTAGTATTACTTTCCTATATATGAGGTATACAAAAACGTCGTCCTCCAGGTTCAGGCACCAAGTGTCCCCATGTCCTTGCCCTAACCCAAACTGTGAATTACTAGAATTAAAGAACTCTCCCTTTCTGACAAAAAAGAGAAACTTGAATCTTTTAAAGTGTGTGCAAACCATTAGGCTGTTAGATATCTTAGCCTGGGTTCTTATATTTATTTTGTTGAAGCTACTCCACTTTATATGAATAATTAAATACCCATTGGGTTGGAGAGAGAGAAGTGATTCTATATCTCACTAGTTAATTACATGAAGTAGTGAGTAAAACGTTGTCATTTCTATTTGCAATCACTTAAYGAAATAAGTTCTCTGAAAGCAGTTTATGTAAGTTGAGCACTCATAATATGCTCTGAAGTTTTGAAATTGTTCTTGTTGGTGATGCAATTTCTTTTTTCAGATATTTATATTTAGAGAAAAGTAATTGTGAAAAATCTGARTATCTGTAAAGGAAATGTGGAGGATTTTTTTTTGACAATAAGAATAGTAGATGAAGATGAAACAGAATATTGAGTTTGAGGATTTTCTAAAAACTCTTTCACAGTATATYGAGACAGCTTATGCAAAATTAGGGTAGTCTATGAATATTGTTGTTATTCTTTTGTGGAAATTTCAAATATGAGAAACAAAAACCATAAATATACCCTGCTCCCTCTACCTTTCCCCACAGAAATGAACAAACAGGCAAACAAACAAAACTCAGTTTGCAAACCATTACACTTAAAATTTAAAACTAAAATATATACATGGAAATGTCTGTGGTTTTATTTGTTACATTGTTTCACAGTGTTGAAGCCTCTAAAGTGAGTTTAGCAGATACGGGTCTCAATTCAGCAAAGCTGTAGAGCTCACACTTAAATCTATTSCCAGCCAAGAAAGCACTTGTATATTCTGACTTCAAGCACTTTCCCTATCAACTGGAGTTAAAAAGACTGAAAAAACACAACTAGGGTTTAACACTTTCTGAACCTGATGTAGAGAAAATGGATAAACCTGTTGTTACCAGCACGTCTGACACTTTCCCTGCACCCCTTGATTCTGATCCAGGCAGCAGCCAGCTGCACTGATGACGTTCCTCAGGAGGGAAGTTAGACCCTCCTGCTTCAAATTATCTCCAAGGGTCTCGGGCTGCCACACTTTATAGCGACAGATTAGACCAATGTAAAACCTGATGTGCATCTTATTGGCAGATGCCGCCTGCAAGAGTCGCTATCCATAAACTTTGGTAGAGTTGGTAATCATCAATGCTTTAGATATAGGTAGCYCTACAGAGAACTTTACTCCAAAATTGTGCAGTATTTCACTATTATAACTCCATCATGGTCAATTAGCCAGACATGTTCCTGGCTTTTATCTTCAAAAATGATGCTTCTTGATTATTTATGTTTCCAAAAGCTATTATTGAGTAATTCTGTATAGTGAAGGACTTCAATATGCTCTACCATTGTGACTGTAAATCCAGGTGTTAATACTCCCAGGTGGCTCATCATCTCACTGCAGATACCTAATAAAGTTGCCATTAGCTGGCAGTATACACTGAAGAAAGCTCTACAGCCAGCTGATGATCTCATTAAAGAAAGGGCTACTGGTGAATGCCAGAAGTTTATTTGAGTGGGGAGTTGTCCGAGTTATTAAAAAAGGAGAGGAGAGAACAGAGGATGCTTGTTTTCTCAAACTACTTTTAGGTTCAGAAAAAACACTGGAAGAGGAACCYAATAACAGTTGAAGAACAGTTAACTGATGGCTCACAGAACAAATGGAGAAAACAGTAGCTAAAATATGGGACCCTTACACAGTCAAGGTGTTTTATATGTCAAATTTGGTTCTCCAGTTTTCCTTCAGAGAATGTCTTTAAGAACTATCTGAATTTAATAGATTCTAGGTAAATTGASTTTTCCTCCCCTTAAAAGATTTGGACCTAAATATTGCCAGTACCATACTGTAATGTTTGACTATGAAACAATATTTGAGTAAAGATGATAAAATATTATTAAAATTATTGGTGACTTTTTCCTTGTTATTTAAAAATATATATTAGAGTTAATATTATCTAAATATAATCTAAAGACATAATAATCTCATTCACATTATGTGTAGGATAGTAGTGTTCAGGCTGGGGAAAATGGGGAAAGAGCTCCTGATGACATGTGATGGTGMTCTGAATATAATGACTTTCCCCCAATATATTCTGTTTTTCTTGTAAAGACACCTTGGCCATGGAACCCAAGTGCGAGCTCTGGGATGTGCTCTGACTAGGTGCAAGTTTGGATGAGGAATGAGTTGCAAGTCAAGGCCATATCAGCAGATATTTGTTAAAGCAGTCACACAGGAAAATGCCTTCCTAATCAAATCCCACCTTATTCCATGACCACAAATCCTCAAGGACTGTGTGGTACATTTAAAGTTCTAACTCTGACTCTGAGTAACAAGACTGCCAGTATAACYGTATTTCTGCATTTTTTTCCTATTATTTTTTTCTTCAGAATTCTTTTTCATTACCTGCAATAAAGTAAATTAAGGAAACTGTTACGCCAAATCAAGCCCACAAAAGCTGTAAAATGACAGAATTACTGTTATTATGCCATTTGAGCATGCTGTTATTGCCAGCATGAAGATACACTCCTGAATGCACTTCTGTAGTTGAATGCTCTCGTTTTCAATGTGGACACAGTCTCATTCACTGCAGAAAATGGATGGTAGAATCACTAAGACTTGGAAAGAAAGGTGTTTGTAGGAGTAAAACCTTCTAGATGGTTGTGTGAATTCTGGTCAAATTAAAGGACTTGTTTGTGTGATCAAGGTAAGGATCGATAACAGTAAGGGCAGAACTGCAGAACGCATTCATCCAGGTATTTTCACTGCCTGTCATTGCAAAAACTACACAAGAGGAAGTGGTCAGATAACGCTCAGAGGCCAAATATGGTGACCTGAAACAACAACACAAATTCTAATTCACTTCTACCTACCTGTAGCACTTCACCAGAAGAACAACAAAAATGACTGAACTTGTTGGACCATTTTTCTTTAAGGCATTTGAAGTGAAGACTGAAATAAAACATATAAAGTAAGGGAGCAGGCATCCGAGGAAAAGTTTTTGCCATATTAAAACTCATGGCCTCCAAACCTGCTCATTMCAGATGCACAGCTGGCAGCATTGCAACAACAACTGCAATTCTGTAATATCCTTCCATGTAGGCTGTTGCAGCTTGTCTATTTTGCATCCCCTGTTGTGTCTTAGCCTCTTTTTACTGTTTCACTGTTTATCCTAGGAAAAGTAAACAGACAAAGTACATTATTTTCTGGATATTTATGCAGGTTGCAGTAACAGATCTATAGTGTAGATTCAGTCAGCTGGGACTGTAAGATTAGCCCATATAGTATCTTCTGACTAACTTTTATGGTGTAATAAATTTTGATTTTTGTTAATGAATCCTCTATAAAAGATTAACATTCATTTATAAATATTGATTCAAAGATTATTGCTCTAATAYTATATACAGATTACACACAGAGTTGGTGCTTTGAGAGCAGGACAGACSTCATATAAGCAGCACAGATTGCAAAGGTCTTGTTTATACCTCTGTGCTCAGTCATGAAATCCTCACAAGGAATAAATTGTGGCTTTCTTGGCAAAGCTGTTGTGGTTATACTCCAACCTCTATCACTAAAAACCGAGAAATAAAAATTACATTGCAAAAGATTCATCCTGGGTTCTTCTGAAAGTTCTCATGGGACAGCTGGGGCTTTAAAATGAGATGCTGTTTTGCTATATGCACATACTAGAACTGATCAGAACAACAACAACAAAAAATGTGCTGCACTGTTTTTACATTCCAGTACTTTGACACTAATTTTTACTCCAAAACAGGGCAGAGTCAAAATTATTGAAAATTTACAAAGAGAAGAAAGTGATTTGCTCTTTTCTTTTTCATATAAATTCAGAATTTTTATATTTGCATGAGAAGCAAACTCAATAACTAAAACAATTTTGCTGCTTCAGTCTGTCCAGCTCTGATGTGCCAAATTGTAATTCATTCTGAAATAACTGTCCATTTTGCATACCATTTGAAGTCAAATAACACTTTGAAATGCAACGTTTTATTGTGACTCTCAACATGTGATGCTTGTTTGGTTTGAAAAGTCATTTGAGAAAAGTGAAAGAAAAAAATGTCAAAATTATCATACTATTGACTAAAACACATTTTCGATTTGGAAATTATTTATTTCAGGAAAGTGTTACTGTTGGCAATTTGTATGCATTTGGTTTGTTGGGTCTATTTTTTTTTTTTTCCCCCCTCTTTTTTCTTTTTTTTTCTTCAGATTAACTTCAGAGTTCTGTAAGAATCATAGATTCATAGAATACTTGTTGGAAGGGACCTCTAGAGGTCGTCTAGTCAAACCTCCCTGCACACGCAGGGTCACCTAGAGCACATGGCACAAGATTGTGTCCAAGTGGGTTTTGTAGAATCTTGTACTTTTCTAATTTTTTTTTTTCCCCAAATTTTTTAATTTTCTGTCTTACGAATTACATTCTGTTTTAACTTCTCCTAGCTTTCATGTCTTTTGCTCTCATACGACCTCACTCTTCAATATTTTTTTTCTCTACAAAAATAAGTTACGATCAGATACTGGTGCCTCAAGCAAAGACTTGGCCATCAAACACCTGAACCTCTGGGCTGAGGTTTACACACTTGATTCATGTTGATCTTGCTGTGCAGTTTAGATACACAGRTATGCACGCATATCTGCATAAGTGTTTTCCAGGCTTTTCAAATGCAATTTATGAAATATTTGTCTCTCTAAGTTATTAATAACATCGCAAAGAAATGCACCTTGCTCTGCATATGTATATGCATATGCATATGATTCAGTGGAAGCAGAAATGTGTATATATATATAACCTACTGGTATTCTTTATAGTACTTCTTAAGAAACTTTTTTATCGGTGGCTCTTGATATGTCACTTCCACTTCAAAGGATGATTTTAGTTACAGTAGCAGGTTCAGGAGTATCAGCATACTTTAATCAATTTTCAGAATCCACTTGACTACTCAGGGAAAAGTTAAAAATGGTATCTGGTGGAAAGATTGTACCACTGCAGAATCTGATAAAAGCACGTACTAGAGGCTCTGCTGCACTACCAAGAACTCACAACAGAATAAAAGCCTGCAGAAYATTCTTTTGTTGTTGAATTGTCATCAGTCACAGCCGATCTATTGAATCCAATGAGTCTGCGTTGATAAATAYCAACTCTGAAGGTAATTCTGAAAAAAATATAAAATCCCTGTAAATAGAAGGTGTGAGTACTTATCCACTACTTTAGCAGAATATACCCAGAGAATTGACACTGAAGTGAACTGCTACTATTAAAAAAAAAATGCCTTGGTCTTCATATCCTGGGCAAAWACATAAGGTATAATAAGGTTTCTTGTAACTATCTTTAGGTACCAGCTTTATGGCAAGTTTGCTGACAATCACCATGCTTTATGTTGCTTAAACATTTTCACTATTTAATCCGGGAAAGGACGATAATTAGTTCTCAATATGAAAATGATMGACAAAGCTATCTCATACCACAAGCATTTTTTATACCTCACTCAATAATTTATTCCAGATACAAAGAACTTRGCTAAAGGAAGTCAAAATAGAACAGAAATGGCAAGATATCAATTTCTCCTATGCAAAATGGTTAGTTATATATAAGGCTTTCTAAAAAAGCTTCAAGCCCCTTATCCCTTAGCTTATTCTTACAAAATGATCCATTATTCCTTATGGACAGCACATGGTATGTAACTGCATATTTATTAATGTATTGTAATAGATCAACAGTCTATATTTCTTTAGCCCATCCTCAGTAACATATTCAGAACATTATTTAAAGCTCATTATTCACTGAAATAACACATGCAAAAGCACAAGTTGGTTAGCTGAGATATTTTATTAGAGTGAGCATTTCGGGATTTTATTCTCAGTCCCTCATCAACATAAAACACACTAAAGAGTTCATAAATCTAATTAAGGACATTAGAATAAGGAAAAATCACTGAATATTTAGTTAGGATATGCAAGACTCATGTACAAGCAAGCCATTAGAGGCAGTCATAAATGCCAATTGAAAAGCACTCAATAACTGCTAGTTGGTGGGAGTAACAAGACAGATGTAGATGGAATGGTAGTTTGATCCGGTAGAAGCATGAAGCATTCTGTTTGCCTGCTTTGGTGCATTATTTTTGTTTGTTCAATTGTTTYCTKTTCCTTTTAAAGAGAGAAAAGTATGGAGAGATCCAGCAAAAATCTAAGTCAYAATATTTTACTGAGAGGCAGTTCAGTTTTTTGGCTGTGAGGCTCTTAAGAACAGAATACTATTGTAACTGCTATACTAAGAGGGACAACAGGTCATCAGACCAGGAGCAATCTAGACCAGGACTCTGTCCCTGAAAATAGCCAGCAGCAACTCCTAGGGAAGGAGCAAAGCTTGTAGGTAGTTATGTTTTGCTAGCTCAGCAATCTGTGGTTCTATGGCTTCATGAACCCATGTGAACATTTGTTGGTCATGACATCCTGATATTGGCAGTGCCACAGTTTAACATAGAATTGTGTAAGAATGTTCCTCCTTTTCATTATTGTTATGTACTGAAATGATTATTTCAGTCAATGCCTTTAATTCTTCCATATTGCACACAAGAAAAATCATCTTCTATTTACTTCTTCTATGTCACTCATTAGTTAGTAGATACATCTTCTTGCATTATCTGTATTGTGCACAGGAAAAATCATATCCTTTTTTTTTTCCATGTCACTCATTAGGTTGTAGATACATCTGCTTGCATTACATAGAAAAAAATCTTTAGACATTTTCAAAGATACTCAAAGTGTAAGTTTATCTTAATAAAACATAGAAGACTTAGATTCTCCCAAGTTTTCCAGATGCTTAGAAACATCTTCAACACAAGTTGGAACCATTTGGAAGTCRAAAATATCTAAAAAAGCTTTACAAAACAAAATCAACTAATTATACAGAGTTCTACTGGAATAAGATTTAAAGAGTGTGGAGAGCACATGCTGCTGAGAGTACACTCCTGAAATCCTGAAATGTAAACACTTCCTCTTMCACTGAGAGAAAAAAATGCAAGAAGACAGAGAAAATTCACTCTAAGTAGTTTATAACCTAACAGTCATGGAACTCATAGTTGGATATCTCTGGTATAGGTCCCAGTCCTCATCCTTCTTTGTCTGCAGTCTGTGTTTCTTAAGTCAGTCTCATAACACATGCCTGAATTACCAGAATGTTTGGCACTCTCTGTCAGTGCTCTCTGTCCTTGGTAAAAAATTCAATATTTATTGKTAAAAAGAAAGGTAAGAAAGAGAGAAATAAAAATGGATTTCATGAGCCAGTGGTGAGAGCAGTCCATTGGCTGCTATAGGATTGAAGTTCATTTATTTGTATCTAGAAASTGGTTTTAGTCCGTGCCTTGTACAGCAGGTCTAAACCTCTAAAACCTCTGTTACCTACTCTGATGTAGGAAGTTACAGGTAGCTCTTTACTTACTATTTTTCTGTAAATATTCATGACCATAGAACTGGGATCCATGAGCACAACATGTGGAGAAGCTCCTCATCTGAATATTATGCTTATGAAGACAGTTTGTTGAATAGAGAAGAGATGTATGCTGTGGCTACCTTGCATAGGACCAGCAGCAGAAATCCAARTACCATGAGAATGCAACTAGCCTCTAAGCTGTAGTTGAGAGTACTTTTGTGACTTTTGGCCACTGCTTCCTTTTCCTAACATGACAATAYTAAAGGTGGTTTCTTAGGCATATTCTTTTATAAGTTTTAATGGAGAGGCAGGTTTGGAGTCACTGTGCCTACAAAGTGGCCCTCTCCAAGCTTGAGATCTGGAACCAAATCCATTTCCCAATGACTGATCTTCATTCCATACATCTTTTACCAATCTTCCATAACTTAGTTTTAAATTGTAAATTAAATTTYGGTTGGTTTAGCACCACTGTCAGTTCTAGTTGGTATGGTGGTACACGGAAATGGTTTCTAAGTCAAGTTCCCCACTGTTTGTTTGAAACTGCATATCAAACCTGATATGCATGAGTTAATGCAATGCAGATAAGGAAATCAGTATTAGGAAAGATCTACTTTTAGTCCTTTGCAATTAGTAAGACTTTTTTTTCCAGTAGTGGATTTTATTTCTTTAGAGTTCATAATACTTGGGAAAAAAAAAAACCACATGACTGAAGTATCTTCTGTAACTGACCCAATCACAAATGTAATTGCTCCATTATCTTTTTTTATTATTACTCCAAGTAATATTTCAATTAAAATGTCCCCTTAGACTGCTCCAGTCTAAATGATCTCAGGCTCCTCTGCCTTCCATAGCCTTATTGACTTGAAAAATAACAAACAAGTGTAAATGACATTTACAGCTCTTAATTGGTGTCATTAGCAGTTCTTATTATTCAGCAGGACAAGCAGTGGCCTTTTATTGAGAATTCAGTGATGCACATCTGCTTTGAACTCATCAGACTTAAAGACAAGTAATAAAGCAGCTGAGTGAGTTACTTAGGGCCTTATCCATCATTAAAGGGCGCTCACAGAAGATTTATCTTTTGGCTGAAAAAAGATGACTGTTGGGACCATGATCATAAAAGGGTTAATGCTTCTTTAATTGAAGTAGATTTTGAAGATTACTTCAAGTGTATTGAATCATTAATAATAACCTGCTTTTTATTATTGTTTATCTTTTTGGCAATGTTAATTACAATAAGCCAAACCATGAGGTGAACCAGGGGAGCACAGATTCATAATAGCATGCAAGTGTAAAAGGGTTGCTGATACCAATAGGATGCCAAGTAAAATTGAAGAGTTGTTGTGAATTTGGACCTTTGAGTTAAGTATTGTTGAAYATTAAAAGTGATTTTTTAGGGCCCAAGCCCAATGTTCCAGTCTTCATCAAAATGTCCCTGCATTAGAACTAAGGTTCCAAAATTTCTTAGGCTCCTATATTACAACCATGAGCACCTGCATTTCTTCTAGAGCATATGCACATAGCTGCTTAAGTTTTAGTGACAAGGTTAGTGAATTCCATGAAATCCACAATGGAGTAGGGAAATGATAGTTTGATTTCCCTGTATAATTCTTAYATGAAGGAAGAGCCAGGTAAGTTCTCTGCACAGCCAATGACAGATGTTCTTAGATTGTAACTCATTGCATCYATCTTTGGACCCTTCCTTAAGACAGTACAGCCAATCTGGCAGTCTCCTGGAGATACAATTGCCAGGCTTAGCTTACATTTGGAAGGTAGCTTAGAACTAGTCAACTGAAGTGTCACTCGTGTGCTTAGATTTATTTAAAAAAAAAATCATTTTATTTGATTTTGAAGAACCAAAATAATCTGTCACAAATTTTAAGTTGCCTAATTTCATTGGAGCTGTCCACTGTAGCATATAAATTGCTGCCTTATCGTTCATTACTGTACTAACTGATACAGTGCTAATTACTGTTCTGTATGAAAAATCTATGTTGGGAATCAAGCTTAAAAAAATCTCAGAGTTTTATAATGTAAAAGAAACATYTGTTAAGCAGAAGTGCTGAGTGATTCTCATATTGTATACCAAGAAAAAGCCTTGCTCTGGTTCAGCTAATTTGAGGTGATATCAGGCTGGGATTTTCAAAGGTACCTAAAGAAGTTAAATGACTGGTGCCTATTGACTTTCTTTGCAACTGCCATCCTGATCAGAGCTTTTTATACCCCTSCAATTTTAATGAAGGAGAGAAGTAAAGGAAATAATAGTCTAATAAAGGGAGTGAGAGATTTATCTTTCTCAGAATTTCACACATCTGCAAATGTTCCGCTGAAAGCATTAGCAAACGTATTRGTAGTAATAATAATAATATTAGCTAATTATTCTCTGTAGAAGTACGGTACAAAACACTTCATAAAAAGTCATGACTAGCTCTGTCTAACAAATGAAAAGATGTGATTTGGGCTAACAAAATATCCTGACTTCTCAATAAGTGCCCCTCTACGCATTTCTACACTGCAGCAAGTACAATCACTTTCATTTACCATTTTGCAAACTGCTTGGAAGTGAGTGTACACATAAAGAATTACTATAGAGCGACCGACACAATGTAAAYTCGCACCAAAATTTAGCAACTGGTAACTTGCTCAGGCATCCATACCCTTGACCAAGGTTACTCAAAGATGTACGACACATTCATAATGAAATGATGGATTTGCCCCTGCCCAAAACCACAATCCAACTAGCTCTTGTCTTTGGGGAGCTTGAAGATAAAGCAAGACCATCCTTGAGCAAGGCATCAGGATACCACATGGCTTATACTCCACTTAAGTGCCATATCAATCTAATTTTAGGTTCATACATACGAGATATTAAGACTCCTGCTTATTCTTTGAAAGGTGATGAATTTCAGACCAAACCTTAAGAAAAACAAAGAAAGCACACAGAAAACATTTCAGATTTTAGATGGTTTCAAACTTTAAACTTGATTCATCTTTGATTCATCTTCCTTCTGCAATTTGTCCTCTTCCAACCATCTGCTATTTTTCTGATTAGYCCTCCTTTTTGTTTTTAAGATGATCTTTTCTGTTTCCAGTTTTCTATAGGGGTGTTTTGAAATCTCAGGATGCTGTTCTTTTTCTCTCTCTTCTCTCTACTTCGATGTAAACACACACTGATAAACGTAAAATTCACTTACTTTAACAGTGTGATAGTACAGTTAGGAAAATGCTTCAAAAACATTTTTTTTCAATTTCTGATTAAGTTGCCCTGCTCTTTCATGCTCTGTGTGTCAAGATCAAAACATATATATGTGTGTGTGTATGGGTACACACATGTATATATGCATATATATACATGTRTTTTTTTTATATATATATATATATTTTTACACATGCTCTGGGTGTTTCTGCTTAAGCAGAGGGTTGGACTAGATGATCTGTAGAAGTCCCTTCCAACCTCAACCATTCTGTAATTCTGTGGTATTTTATCCAAAGGTCCTGCTTTCTCAACCAATATAGCCAAAAGCACAATCATACTCATCACTTTCCCATAACTTAGTCATCACAGAATCAAAGAACTTATGGGATGAAGGACCCACAACAGAGTGTGTAGAAAAGTCGTTTTCCCAAGGCAGAATCAACAAACCCCATATAATCCAAAAGAGCATGATTAATTTTTAGTTCCTTTTTATGGCATTGGTATTAATATGCTCCCACATGGTTTTTTTTCATTTGTAAATAGGGATTAAATCGCCGATGATGTCTGCCTAATAGCCACCAGGAGGGCTTGGGTCTTTTCTCAACTTGTCTTTTTTTTTTTTTATGAAACTTGTATCTTTGAGATCTGTGACAGTTTTAATTTAACTTGGTCAATAGCTTCATATGATCTTAGCAGCACAGTGAAACAGAAGAACAATGTAACTGTGTAGAACAGCAGCCAAAATATTTCTATAGTGACACCATGTTACTTTTATTTTTTAAGTAAGTGACATGTTATTTTTTTTTTCTTAGTACATATATTGTCACAGAAAGAAATTCAGAGCTGTATTCATTAGAGAGCCRTATTCATGATGCTACATTTGGGTAGAAGACAAGATTTGTACTTTTAGTTCTTGTAAAAAGGAAGAGTTGAGATAGGCATAGTCTATATAATGTGAATTGTTTTATGTGATGTCATTCAAGCTAAATGGATCTGCTGCAGGGATGAAAACTGAAAAAAAAAAAAGGTGGTAGCAAGTACATATAGTAGCTGAAATGCAGAAAAAGCTGGGCATCTTTTTTTCACTGCTTACCATTAAACCAGATTAATAATTGAAAATGAAAGAAAGGAAAAAAGGAACAGAGAGAAAGAGAGGAAAGAGGAAGGGAGGGAGGCAGAGAGGGAGGGAGAGAAAAAGGAGGGAAGGAGAGAATGAAGGAAACAGATATGTTTCCACTGTACAGGAATTCCCTTAAAATGGTAGATAAGCACCGTATAAAATGAGGTACCTCTATCGTTTTCGCACTTCATACAGCTGCTTGTTTTCAGATAACGCCAGTTAACAAACACAGGCCAAATTTATGCTACACAAATGTGAATCTGTGATAACTGTTTTGATTTAGTTATTTACTAATCATGAAACTTAAGATATTTTAAATAACATTTATTGTCTAAGATTGAAGTATGTTTCTGATAATCAGTGTTGTTTCTGGTATTCAGCATGTGTGTAGTTATTTGGAAAAAATATGATACATGACTGTGCATATTACCTGGTATTTCCTCCGATAGGTTAATCCCTTTTTAAAAATATTTTTAAATTATTTTTTTTTTAATGTTCTGAACAGGATACTGTCATTTGAGGGTTTGTTTATCATCCAAAATCACCATTTCTGGAGAATCAGTGAATCAGGAATATTTCTCAATTTTTTTTCTCCTGAGGAAGGTAGGAAGGAGATATAGAAGATGTTCCAGTTGTATGCTGTACTGCAGACTTCAGAGACAGAGGGATAATGAGGGCATTTAATAATGCTAATATTGTTCTTAGAATATAGATACCTCTTACACTGATCAGAGTCCTGTTGTGCTTTATATACTGAGTATGAAAAATTCCCTTTGTGATGTAGCTTATAAACTAAATACATAATGGGGGTATAGGAGGAATCATTATTTCCATCTTSTTGCAGCTATAGGGCTGTGTTGGATCCAGACCACCTGAATGACTATCTTATCTAAAATAAGAGCCTTTAGACCTAATYATAAAAGTACAGAACTGGCATGAAGAAGTAACTAGGGTCATAAAATTCCTGTTCTTCCATATGCAAACACATTACTTCCTACTTAAAAGTGGCATACATACGACTTTGCAAATGATGACATCTATGAAAGATGTCATGGACTTTCTGTAAAAGACCAGAAGTTAAGGCTTGTCTTTACCCACTAATTGCTCTATCCATTTAAGCTGTTATTGTAAATTATCTGGTTTCCACATCCGTGCTGAGTACAGAGTTATTGCTCCTTGGCCAGTTAACAAAGGGTGGTCTTGCAAATGGTCCCTGGCTGCTGTCCCTGGAAGTTGTGTGCATGTGTGTTTGTTCTCCATGTCCTTAGACAGCAACAAAGCAATTCTATTGCAGTGGGAACTAGTTCAGAAGCCATTAAGTACCAATATGAGGAGCTCCTCAGATGGCTAAATTTACTATTAACAGCACAACAGAGAGTGAAGCAGCCCCAACAGTAATTCTAGATGGCAAATAGCACCAGAGGTAGCATAACTACTGCATTTGTAAAAATGATGAGCAAAGGATGGGAGTGACAGTAGGGGACATCATTACAGTGGCTTGATCAGATGTGACTGAAGATGTAATGGTATGATGTCTTTGTTACCACAGATGGTATTAAAGACAGGTGCCTTTTCACCCTGCTTTTGCCTTCCATTCTCTTTTCAAGAATGCTAGAGGTAACAGCTGGTATCCCAGCTCTGACAGCAGAGATTAGATTCTGCTGAGACAATCTCTTGATCTGARTTTTTGTGTTAATTATCAAAAGAGCTCTTACTACATCCCTCTTCTCCTGGGATGAATAGCTCACACTCGTAGCTCACACTAAGGGTAAGTTCTTTCAGCAGTGATATCTTGGTTAGTGGATGTTAACATAAAGTCATTTGAATAACTAGCAATTTTTAAGTCTATGATAACGTGTCACTCTAAATATTATATATTGGGTTAAATAAAGGTATATATGTATGTTTTGTTGCATAGGACAACAGGAGATGGGCATGATAGTTAATGGGATTATTAGAAATATCTCTAATGAAAATAGAAAACCCAGAAATGATCAATGAAGGTTTCTAATCAGTACTTGGATGTCCCATTGTGATGAAATACATTCCATTCAAACAGTAATGGGTTCACCTGAGATTCACTTTTATATCATTAAGACTTGGTAATTTTGTATTTAAGAATTTTAAAAGAGCTGGCTCAGGAGTTACCAAGATCATTAAAGTAGATTTAATCTAGTCTTTAAAACTTCAGAATATTGCAGGAGCTAGGATGAAAAATAGCATAGTAACATTTAGCAACTATAGTATTGTTATAGTAACAAGAATGACATTCTTAACAAAGAATAAATAGGATAAACTAAGCAATTGCAAATTTTGTTTTATCTTAAGGAAAAGGAGGGAGTGTTTGAGACAAGGCTGAATTAACAAGGAATTAAAGGAACGATATATCCTTAAGCATGGTGAATATGCATGTGTTGGAAACAAACTAGCTGATGTCAGCATTTGTTGAGATGACTGATTCAATTCACAAAAGTAATACTGAAATAATATATTTAAACTCCTTTAAAAATGTCTTTGGATAAGAATCTAGAAAGTTAACAAAATCACTTTTTTTTTCCCAATTACATTGGATTATTAAAGAAATGATTGCTTACTATATGCCAAAATGTAATCATAAATTGGGAATTAATATTAAGCAGGTGCATTCTGACTGGGGTCTCCATTAGATTGATTTTTTACTATACTTGTAAASGTTTTATCAGTAAGGTGATAGAAAACAAAATCAATACCAGTAAAGCTTGGAGTAGATACAAAAGCTAAAAGAATGATAAATACTGTAGAATACTGGCCACCAACATAACAGTGCTCTTTGTCTCCAATAATCTAGGGACAAGGAAATTATTAGACTCGGATACATGAACAAGTTATTCTAGTCTCACACRCAAACTGATTCATGACAACTATCCACTGGAGTAGTCTTACCCTGCAGAAAATCAAGGCTATTTGAATTAGTTTAGCTTGGCGAAAAGAGGGCTAAGCAAACTCAGCTCATCTTGCATTAAACCCAGATTTATGGCACACAGTGGAACAGGCAGTGCAGATCAGATGACATGCAATAATAGGTTCTGTGTCTAAGTCCGGTGTGTATATGCAGTGTGACTAATAAAGAGTAATATATGTAGGAGCAAAGCATATTTGTCATATTTACAAAAGGGGAAATACTCTAGAAAAAGGAAAAAAAAAAGATAATACAAAGCTAATCTGATATACAAGAGAAATGAAAACGAGAGTGGAAATTCAAAGTAGACATTCACTTTTTTTATTATGAGAGTAATTAACTGTTAGAACAACTATTCAAGGTTTATATTGAAATTTTTCATAGCTAGATTTTTTTAACAAGATTGGATTTTGTTTTTCTCTAAAAGATCATTCTCTACTAAGCACTGCTATTGACTTGATGTGGGAATTAGAAATCCTATGTTCTGTGTTATGAAGGAAGCTAAACTAAATAAGCTCCCAATGATATCTCCTAACTTTAAATTCTAGGAAGAACCTTATAGAATTCACCAGCAATTTGTCTGCGTAAACTACTTGATGAAAAGCAGGTGGATAAGAGGAAAAGAAGGCACCTGCATTCTATGTAAGAAGCAATGCAATAGTGACATGGAGTAATGTAAAGCTTTATGTGCCATTCCAATTAAGTGAAGCTGAAAATAAATGACAGAGAGAACTGCCTCCAAATAATTTGTGATTTAGTCTCTAGACAAATGCAATCCTCATTCTAGGGTATTTAAGTACTCATCTGATTGCACAAAAGATAGAAATCCTTCTTTTATATGGATTTATTGATAATAAAGGTGCAAAATTACTTCCATCTGAGGAAAAAGAATACTGTTTATGGTTTTGTGATGGAATTGAAGTCCATTTTTTATTCAGAAATAGAAGTAAAAATAACAATATTTATTATTTTGTTATTATCCATGCATATATTGATTTCATCTAGCACCAGCTGAAGCATTTTGTTTAGACAAAAGTGAAGAATTGTTCACAGTTTGTCCTTCTATGCTTTGAGTAATAAAAGCAAAAATCTGGAAACTTATCTTAAAATAGCAATAGCAAAATCATCCTGATTTGCAGAGTTCTGAAATGGTGGGTTTGACTTTTTTTTTAATGTTTGTATTATTTCTACTCAGCTGGAAGTGCTTGTGGAAAAAAAAAAAAATCTATTTTGCCTACATTTTGCTATTGAAAAGATAGGTCTCTTGTCAATCATATTGACTTCCTCTATTATTGATGCAGAAAAGGTGAAATGCCTTATGCCACCTTGCATCTTTCAGATGGGATGAATCATCTTTTACATATTTTTGTTTTCATTTTCTAAAAGATAATCTACAAGATTAGCTAGGAGAAGATACTTAATTTTTAGTTGTCTTTTTTAAAAAAAATCACATAGCCTTCTTTGCATGGACATATTGTATTTTTAATGTCTCTTTAATACATAGGCATGTAAAAAGATAGCAAGATACAGAGGCTTTCAGGTCAGTGATGCTGATCTCATCTTGTCATTACTTATGGAATTAGGTCCAACAGTCTTTGATTATATAGGAGCTACATCTTAAAAAAAGAGGGAAACAAGATTTATAAGTGAAAGATACTTAATAGGACAAAAATACCCTTCAAAATGGACAGCTGCATGGTCAATTTGCACTCAGTAAAACATTGAAAGCAACTAGCAGAAGAAACATGTAGTCTCAGATTTCATGTTAAATGTAAATKTATTCATTTTTAGTGGAAGTCAGTTGTTCTTGTATAAATGACATTTCTTGGAAAAATATTTTTACTAATATACCTATCTTTTCTGACATCTCTCATCCAAAAAACTACATTTTAATCTTTTAATAATATATATACATGAATTTATTATTGTTCTGTTCTTGTAAAAGAAATTTAAAAAAGAAAAAAAGGAATGCAGCTGTAACTGTTGAAGAATGCTTAGGAGCACTCTTATTGCTTTTATTTTTTTTTCCCCCCCTTCAGGGAAAATAAAATATTTCTGTACCAGCACTAACAAAATGCCCGACAGGTCTGTGACAGGATGTCACAAATCAACTTCCAGAGCCAGCAATGGACTTATGAACCTATTAAACTCACAGTCTTTGGTTTGAAGCAACCGTCATCATCATTAATTGTTATTATTGCACTCTCTGACATTCTCAAGGGGAAAAAAAAAAAAAAGGCACCAAGAATTTGAGCACCACAGCTGGTCAGTCTAAGACAAGGGTGTTTCTTTCACATTTGTTAATTAAAATACATTTAAAAAAAAAAAAAAAAAWGAGACCTTCAAGAATATCAGATATTCACTTTGCCATTTCCCTGTTGCTCCTTACCCTACCATTTCTTACCTTGTGTTTAGATTACAAAGTCTATGAGGTAGTAAAATTATTTTAATTTTGTATTTATATAACGCTTAATATGATAGCGACATAGTTGTAGAACTGCAGAAACATAAAGAGKATGCAGGCCAAGTCTAGACCTAGGACAATTAAATCTGTTTTAAGCTTTACCCTTAAATATTCTGTTTCTGACAACTAGCACCTGAGAATAATATAACGTTATCCAGCCACAGCAGACAACATTAAAATGCTTTTCATGCAGAACAGAAAAGAACGTGCAGGCATGTTGCTSAAATCATTTTTGAAATGCCAAAATTACTGCATTACTAGATGAATTGTCATGATCGTGCCTACATATCCTGGAATATCCATGACTCAGACTCAAACCACCTTTTCTTAGGTTTTCAGTTGATTATATTTAAAAACTTACCATCTTAGGCTTATTCTTTTATCAACGGAGAGAGAAAAAAAAAAAAGAAGGAGGAAAGGTACTTGAGAGAGTGAATATTATCTTAAACCTTTTAAAAAAATCTTGAAATATTTTATGAAGAGTTACTTTAAATTTCCAGTTCATCATACRTTCAAAGTTGTACTTTTTAAATGTATTTTTGTAGAGATATGTCCCTTATGAAAAAAATAGGTTTTTTTCCTATTTCTGCCTGGTCTTTCATATTGTTTTCTACAAATTACTAAGGTATAACTAAAGTCACCTTTGATTACCCCTTTATTCCAAAAAGGAAAGAAGTTTTCCAGTAYTAATATTCCTCAAAGTGTTATTTTCTTTTTTTCTCACATCCTGAGAAGTTAAATGCTTGTATAGAACTTAGTGCATTTAAATTTACTGTAAGCTAAACAGAAAATGGTACTRTTGTACAGTGGATGATGACACATAAAGATATATCTCTCTATATATCACCGAATGCATAACTTAGTGCATTTGTATTTTCTCCCTTTAAGCTTCTCCTGTGTGTGCTCATACTCGGATGAAATCTGAAGCAGGTACCTTGCCAGTCCATATAGATTCTGTCATATGCCAGGAGCTTCTTTCTGCCTGGTCAAGGACCACAGTCAGAATTTCTTTTTTTTCTCTCTGTGTTTTAATGTGTTTACGACACTGAACAGTATGTCAAGAACTTGGATCATGTAGAGTCTATATCGGGCTGAAATACCATTATTTCTCATTAAACAGGCCAATCTTGTGTGATGCAAACTTGTTGTTAGTAAATTGTTCTTAATTGACAAAAGAGTTGCACCATAACCATGTTCTAGTAAAATCATTTCAGTGCTCAAAGTCCCACTAAGCAACGAAACTCAGACCCACRTCCAAGCTTGGGACTTTGCATATGAGCGTGCAGAGGAGCTGGAGATCAGATCTTGCAGGAAAACTCCTGCCAAGTGCTGGGGAGGCTGTGTAAGGTACTCGCCCACTCTTCACAGTGTTATAGCATCTCTGCACCTGCCAGGACTAAATTCTGCAACTGGGTTGTTAAATTGTGATGCCGGTAATGGAAAGCCCTATTTCCCAAGATTTCTGATGGCACAGAACTCCCCTTTGTTTGGGGTGACAGTTTCTTAGCAACAGCTATTAGTGAGCAGCTGCAGACCCAATCAAAYGGCAAACTCGGACAATCTCCTTTGTACATGTCTTGAAGAAAAATCCCTTGCTGTAGAATATAAAACATATTGACAATTATACACTAGCCCCRAATATAACTTTTCCCTGCAGTACTACAGGCGGGTTAGCTGCACTGAGCAGTCAGCCTGCACACGTGGAAAAATCAATTTCATAAGAGATATATCTTCATGTGTCATGATCTGGTGTATGATAGTGGTGTTTTATGTCTATTTAGCTTACAGCAAATTTAAAGCTATAACTTTTAATTCCTGGTGATATTAGCAGTAAAGTAACTCAACAATTAAACAGATTTCTCTATCTTTCTCCCCTTCTCTTTCTCTATGTCTTTTTCTTCCTTGACTAACTATAATAATTGTCCAGAAATGACCTTGAAAGATTGGACATTCTTCTTGGTTTAAGTGCCATTAGCAATATTTTTTTTTTAGAAAGCAAGCCACTTAGGTAGTTGGCAAAAAAAGTGCCGATAAAAATCTACTCTTGGCTACTCAGTAAATTGCATTGCACTATCTGCTTGCCAGCTGAGGGTGAAGAACATTGTATATTAAAAGATTTTCATTGTGTAATAATGTGAACACCAGCAGCAGTAATTATAAAATCAATAATTCGTAATAAATATGTCCTCCTTATATAATTACTAAATGATTGCAAAACCAATATTATGCACTAGTTAGAATGGAAAAGGTTGCCGCTAAAGACTTTCTATATTACACATTATTGTTCAACTCTTAAACACCCTTGGTCAAATGAAGCATAGCTTCAGCCTCATCAGAATTAAGCTAAATGCTATTTCAGTTTGATCTTCCTAAAAAGTATTTGATTCATGGGAAAACTAATTACCAGATTAAAATGCAACAAAAAGTGACTTAAATGCACAGTGTTAAATACCATTTATTGTGAATTGGGAAACAAAGGAAGAGAGCTTCCATCCTATCAGATGCTCATGATTTAGATATTTTTTTCATACTCTTTCCTATCTTTGCTTTCCGGTTGAGTGTTTTGATTCTCCAGGAACTCAAATAAACCTCAATATCTCATCATTTGTAACRGTCTTCTCATTTTTTGCAGGCTTTTCTTTTTGCCTTGAGTGGCAATTTCTGCAGCTGAGATAACAAGGAAGCTGGTCTTTTTGCGGGATTCTACCTTTTAGACTACTGAAATTCAGAAAGAAGGCCAAATAGTTGATTATTTCWATTGTATAACTTGCTCCAGGGGTTATCAGATGACCCTACAATTAGCACAAACATAAATGCAGAGATAGCAAATCCATAGGGACAAAAATGTGAATTCCTAGACACTTTTACACGATACAGCTGCTTTCCACAGCCTAATCCCACTCTTAAGTAGTAACTCCTGTGTCAAGAAAGACATGAAATTTTGAAGAATACAAAACATGATGGACGTTGTGTATGCACAGATGCACGTGCACAAGCTCAGATGTGTATACATAGGTTACTATACTTCAAATACAGCCTTCCTTCTGTTGCCTGGTGATCCCCCTATATGTTTTTTCCCCTCTAATTTCTGCATGTTTTTACCTTACTGATCCATGGGGAAATATTCATCTCATTAGTTGTAGAAATCTACAGCATAGACATTTACATCAAGCTAATTACCCCATATTCCATATGTAGTAAGTGAGAAAAATAGGTCCTTT
The DNA here is from genome assembly GCA_003342815.1 of Eudromia elegans. Lineage (NCBI taxonomy): Eukaryota > Metazoa > Chordata > Aves > Tinamiformes > Tinamidae > Eudromia > Eudromia elegans. The sequence continues at coordinate 305,237 of PTEX01000136.1, forward strand.
TATTGCAAAGTCTCATCCTAAATCTAACATCTGAAAGAGGCCAGGTGACTTTCATCCTAAAACTGCTTATTCCTCCCAACACGGAGGTAACTAATTCAAATGCAGATGACTACCTTATATGTATATCCCACTTGTTTCCACCTTTTTTTTTCAGTGTTTTTCCACACGACAATCAAAACTATTTGTATAACATATGCTATTTTCTTTGCCCATTGCCTCCCAGTATGAGTAAGTGTTGAATTTGCCAGTAGCTTTGTCAGTAACTGTTCTCATCTCACTCCTCCAAATGCTATTCACTTAACTTCTGCAAAGATCTGTGGTTGCTTTTATATAGGAACACTTGGTAAAAATACCCTTTTTGTATGTCATCTCAGTTGGCAGATATAAAAAGCTTACATGGCCTCTGATTCTAGAATAGTTTAATTACTTGCAATGGAGGGCATTAAAAGTGAGCAAAAATGGGACAGTAGAGAGCTAATAAAATAAGTATTCCCGCTTGAGACCAGGGTGCCAAAAGAGAGCAGGGACCAGTCATGCTGCCAGGTCTTTTCTCATCTTGTCTCTTGTTTTCTCTTCTTTCTCTTAGCTTGCTATAGCTAAATTGGGAACATCTCATGCAGGAAAATTCCTAAGGAGATAAGATTAGGTAAATAATTTGTAATTAAGCAGAAAATAAACTATTTTAGGAAAGACCTAATACAATTTTGCAGTTGTCATACACTCAGCAACTTTAATAATTTTGTTTTTATAGTAGACATGCATCAGACAGAGAACATACTATCATTCTACTTTGCATTTAGAAAACAATAACAAAAAACAACATGAAAAGATTAAGAAATGTCATACGACTTGCTAGTACAGATGAAAGTAATCCAGATAAGGCATTGTGACTCTTGTAAAGTCCAAGTTCAGACTTGGACTCTTCAGACTCTTGTAAAGTCAAGCCAACCCTATGAGATTCAGAATACCAGTGGATGCCAGATCTAAGCTCACTGCATTATCAGTCGAGACAAGTAGTTACAACCAGGTTAACCATCTGAACTGTTCCTAATGTAACTTACATGAGGCCTAAAATGCATCTGTAGCAAACACAGCATTAAATCGAGCTTTCTGAATTTGTCAGCTTCCATTCTTCACTGGAATCAAGGTGAAATAAGGGTTAGTATTTGTGTTTCATGTCAATGGTTAATTCATGTCAAGCGAGTTGTTCTTGTAGTGTTTCAACTGCTGAATGTCACCTGATATTTTTCCTATTAAGAGAAATTCAGCATTTGTTCATAGTAACAGGTTCTCTAAATACTTCACAATGTGAACATTCCTCTTTTTCTCAGACTGGAAAATGCATGTAGGGATCACTAAGTGTCTAGATGAAGGAACGTGAATGTTAGATGAGATTTGCTGGATCAGAAGAAAAATTTTCCTTATCCAGAATCACGTCTGCTTAYGGTCAGTGGGGATTTCTTAGGTAAAAATCTGCCTGGAACTACAGTTAGACTGTGTTTAGGCTGTTCAACCACCCCTAGAGATATATATGCTCAAGATCCTTATCACCAGTTCAAACCTCKTAGACAGCTTCATTCCAGATGTGGGTGAAGATTTTTTTCCACTTCATCTTTATGCATCACGATGAAGCAAATTTTGTTTGGATAACATCCAATGAAATTAGCTAAGAAAAGCCACCTTAGACCCTTCAGTTAACCATCGTAGAGTAACACTAGTGACATAGGCTACACTGTAAACCAGCAATGCGAAGGTGAGAGAGTTTAATCTGTGTGAAAGCACAGATTGACTAGGGTGACTTAAGGGAATTTACCTCCCTACTCCATTAGCTCCATTCACTGAAGTGCAGTTTGTCAAGGATTTATGAACATCCAGAAGCCTCATCAGAGAAGACTTATGATCTCAGTGCCACATCCATGCGCCACTGAGTCAATCTGTGCATGTGCAGTATGTCTGATATGCCTAGAATGTGACTGATTTATTGTATGTGCTTTCATATTTTTGTTTGGAATTTCTCCATCATTCAAATCAAGGTTGTATTTGCCCTTATCAATTTGCACTTATATATTTTAGAATAAGCAGAAGGGGTATGCTCTTGGCAGAAAAAAAAAAAAACCCCACCAGGGTGAAACTCTATTACATGCATCACACAGAAATTAAGGTAACATGATCAAAAATGTTCCTGTTCAACTAAATCTCAACTAAAATGTTGAGATTCTATGTGGAAAAATACCATTTCTTCCTTCTTCTACTTTGTATTGATCATGTTTAAATGGGAAAGAAATGACATTTTAACAGCAACTGCATATTGATATTTGCATCAAAGAGATACATAGAAACCGTACAGTTCAAACTGTAGGATTATAAAATAAAGAACTATATAAYAGAAGAGAATACATATATATATGTATATTTATGTATACATAATGACATTCAATAAGAAATAGCTATAAAAACACAAACACATAAAAATACACCCTGCAATAATTTCAGCTCCAGAGAGGGACAAATTATTAAATCTAAAATATTTTCACTGATCATAAGTTCATAGGTTTTAAGACCAAAAACTTTTAACTTCATAGTCCCTTCACTATGAAGAAGAGAGCAGCCTAATCTCTGCATATCCGCAGCTCCAGTTTTTGTTTGCTGATATCCGTCAACTATAGTTGCTCAACTAGTGCACACACCTACAGCTACCAGTAGAACTAGATTTTCTCTTGCCATTTATGGCAGAAAAAAAACCAACCAGATTTGGATAGCAATGTTTTACAATTTTCTGAATGCTACAGAAAGCAGCTTCAGAAGAAGTGATGTAGTAGAGAAAGAAGGTTGTTTCCAAAAGTAGATACAATAATATATATAAAAAATGCAAAAACAATAAAAAATAGGCAAGTAACAATGTGATTCAATAAGCAGGTTAAACACTACAACTGACAAGGCCATACATGATGATGTGATAAACATTGTTATTCGTTATTTTTCTTGTTCGGCTACAAAAGGGACATGRGAAGGAAGCACAAAAGGCTCCTGGCTCTGTTGCTGGTTAACAGTCAATACAGCTTAGAAAGAGGGAAGTTCAGGTGCTGTGCTCATGAGCAGGGTTTCTCCACAAGAGGCATGGGAAGAGAGGTCGGGAGTCAAAGGGAATGCGACCCTTGATTCCACTTGACATTAAAGAGGAGAGCTGAACTCCCCTGCAGCTTACTGTGCCTTGTACTGTATCTGTTCCCCTTCCTGAACAGCAGTCCTGGAGGGATTCTAGCAGAGATGGAGCAACTTTGAATTTTGTCTGATCTTACTAGTAGAACCAGTGGTTTAAAACCTAATTATGAGTTAGGCTGACCTGAAGCAATGTTTTCAGAAGCATCCAAGCAGCTTAAGAGAGAAAGTCTCGATTTGAAGTACAGCATAAGTATATAGGAGCCTAAGTCCCTCAAGATTTCACTGATATCACCTTTGAAAAATGGGACTTAATTTAAGTTTAGTCTACTTAGTGCATCTGATTTCAACTTCAAGTAACCTCAGTTCCACTAGTTTGTCCTTATCTTAAGGAACATATTTGGAAATGTACTAATTTTCTCCTACTTTCTTTTTTTCTTACAGTTCTTCTCATACATTCTCTTACGTTTTCAATATTATTCTAAAAAGAAAAAAGAAAAAAGAAAGAAAATAAAAAGATAAAAAAGAAAAGAAAACAGAAATGTGAAAGTGTAGAAACACTACTTTTATCCAGTATATCTTCAGTATATCCTTGATATTTTTTAGTTTCTCACCCTTAATTCAATTTAGCCTTAAAATCATTTTTTTCAGTCAGAAATACTTGTCTTGAAAAACTCCTAAGGGCAACCTCCTTGGAGAGCTTTGTTAAATCTAATTTTATTAAAACTTAGGATATGAAAATCTTGTTTGCATAATTATCAACATTAAATATTTCTACCTTTTTCTTTGGAGACCTCATTTGTAATCACTCTATTTTTTCACTTTCACTTTTCAGACTATAGTCTCAAACAAATTCTGCAGGGTAATGAAGTCAAAACTAGTTTCCRTTTGTCATGAATTTTCCTTTGCAGCAGTTAACTCAAAATCACAATAGATGTTGTATCATTTTTCTTTGTGGTCCTATGAAATGTAAGTCAAGTGATGATACCAAAGCAAACTGCAGTTGTACTCATTCATAGAGAAAAAAGTGAAATGATGTTTCATAGGTAGTAGTCTTTCTTGAATCAGCACTGAAGCAGTGTCAGCACAGTTATGGAGAGATTTTGTAGAAGATCTGTACRTGGGCCTTCTTAAACCTTTAAAAGATCTCCAAATGCCTCTTTTGCTYACAATTCAGGAGAATCCTTACACTTGAAATTTAACAATCATTAGATGCCCCAAAATAAGAAAGTAATATGTAATGACAATTCATGTTCTCCAGGGTTTGAAAAGATATAGAGGATGCTGGAGAAGTAATTAAACACAACCTACTCACAGAGCAGAATCAATAACATGTGATTTAGTTTCCCATCACACATCATAAATTAATAATAGCTAATATAAATAGTTGGATCAATCTTTTCTATTTTTAATTTTTCTAAAACTTTTGCATGTAGTCTAAACCAGCTACCTACTCTTTCCCTTTAGTTACTGGAAGAATATTTAGCTCCAATAAGGCACTGATTTAACGCTTATTTTAACTTTCTCTAGATGTCTCTCTCATTTTACAAAATAAAATAAATAAAGTTTAGATGATTTAAGACAGATACACGATACATACGTTRGTTATTATTTTAAAATAAAATTAGATGAAATGTTTTCCACCTTAAAAAGAAAAAAAGCAGTACACAATACAGATAATGTATGTATAACAATAAAAACAATACAAGTATGCATAAAATCTAAAACATTGTTAATAAAGATTTTAATTTTATGAAAGACTAAGATAAATTTGCAAAGCTCTTGGAAGAAAAAAGACCAAACAAAATCCAAAATCTGTTTTCTRCCGTCTATATCATTTGCTTTTTACGCAGTTGACGGTAATGTATGTTTCTTAATTGCCATAACTGCTTATTCACTTTTCACTTGTGACCTGCTGATTGAAAGTCTTTTTTGTAAATATTTCATCTGTTAGAAAATGTTCTGATTATTTTCTGAACTAATATAAAAAACCTTACAAAAAATAACTAAATTAGTCTCTGGCATTTCAGAAGGTCATATGATGAATATTTGAGAGGTAAGTAAAATTATAGACAGAGAGTATTCAGCAGGTATAATTGCAAAAAGTGACACATTCAAACAATGAAACACAAAAGAGACCAAAAGACTGACACTAAGAGCCTTCTTCCATCTGCAAATCAATGCCAAGACCTAATTCACCATCGCATGAACTTCCTAAACTGAAAGATAGTATTACCACTGAGAGAACTACAGACCTCAACTATTCCCTTAAAAATGATTTGGGATTTTGGTAGCAGCAACATGAATAAAGTAAATACAGTAAAGCTGTAGCTTTGTGTAATTACTCTGACCTCCCTCACAGAAATCATGTAAAGCTCACTGCTCTTCAATTGTGAGCAGATCTTGATAAAAGACCAGCAATGCCATTGRGATGTCATTCAGAGGGAYCTAGACAGGATGGAAAGTCGGGCAGGGAGGAACCTYATGAGGTTCAACAAGGACAAGTGCAGGGTCCGGCACCCAGGGAGGAATAAACCCAGACATCAGTACAGATTAGGCGATTACCTGCTGGAAAGCAGCTCCGCGGACACAGGTTTGGGAGTCCTGCTTGACACCAAGTTAACCATGAGGCAGCAATGGGCCCTTGTGGCCAYGAAGTCCAATGGGATCCTGGCTGCATCAAGAGAAGCATTGCCAGCAGGTCGAGGGAGGGRATCCTGCCCCTCTACTCAGCTCTAGGGAGGCCGCATCTGGAGTATTGGGGGCATCTCTGGGCTCCCCAGGACAAGACGGACGTAGAGCTTCTAGAGAGGGTCCATCATAGAGCAACAAAGAGGATTAAGGGACTGCAGCATCTGCCGTATGAGGAAAGACTAAGCGAGCTGGGCCTGTCTAGCCTCGAGAAGACCGAGAGGGGATCTGATTAACATGTATAAGTACCTGAGGAGAGAATGTCGGGAGGATGGGGTCAAACTCTACTTAGTGGTGGCCAGTGACAGGACAAGTGGTGATGGGTACAAATTGAAACTCAGGTAGTTCCACTTCCATGTGAGGAGGAACTTCTTTCCTGTGAGGGTGACAGAGCCCTGGAACAGGCTGCCCAGAGAGGTGGTGGAGTCTCCTCTGGAGATCTTCAAAACCCGCCTGGATGCCATCCTGTGCCCCATGCTCTGGGTGTCCCTGCTGGAACAGGGGATTGGACTAGATGATCTGTAGAGGTTCCTTTCACCCTTAACCATTCTGGGGTTCTGGGATTCTGTGACTCTGTGATTAGAGGAGTCATCTTTGCTCTCTACCTTTTTGAACAAGATCAGACGACAAACTACTAGTTTAGCCACACTTCTAAGAAGGATGCTATGTCTCCCCTTTCAGCCCAAGGCTGAAAGTTTTTCATTCACCTGTTCAGTGTCTGATTCAATATGTGATTATACAAAATCCAAATTTATGAATACATAAGCCCACAACTTGCTTTAGGCAAAGATAATGTTCTGAACATCAGTTTTCTGCCCATGTCCACTGTGATGGGCTCCTAAGTACGCCCAAGGAACTGCCTCTACTTTTTCCTCAAAATCAGCCCGTCAGAAATACATAAATCTTCTGAATCACTATTCAGTTTCTGCAGGTTTATTAYAATGTTGTTGTAGTAATCAAAATCTTGTCCATGAGCAAAGTGGAAACACATCTTGTATATATTTATATGTATGTGTGAGTGTGTGAGCMTATAAATATATATATGTATTATATATGTATTTATAGATATAAAGGTAGATATGTATGTGTATTTACATATAGGCAAAGCAAACAATTTGTTAGTATAACGGAAACATTCACAGTATAATTCAAGAATCACCATTAGTTTAGATCAATTTTTACACAAAATCAAAGAATAACAATGTAGTTAGAGTGTTTCTATAAAAAAAAAAGCAATAATATTAATATGATTAAAATAGTAACATATAAGCTTCTTAGTTTCTGCCTTTATTCCTCATGTTTTGGTCACCCTTCCCCTGCCACTTAGAGCACTAAGGTTGGAATTTTCACTCTGGTGTTTGTGGGAGGGGAGTGTTGCAGTGAGTTGTCAGCATCTGGAGTCCTTTGCAGGGAAGAATATAATGTTCCTCTTAGTGGTTATTTCTCCCTCTCTGGGACCCACTTGAAGTCCTTTTTATATGTTTGCCAACATTCATTTATATCTTTCTCTTTCTTCACTAGTCTGTAGCTCTGAGTTATCTCCAAATTTGCAACATATGGTCCCTTTTATGTATTTTGGATAGCTTTTTTTTAAAAAAAAAAAAAAAAAAATCCTAAACCCAGTTTTGTTTAGCTTTAGTTCTGGGTTTCTTTCACTGTTGGTGGGTTCATTGTTTATAACTGTGGGGTCTCCAGTGGCAGCCTGTGTCTCATCTCTTATCACRCTGTGCCTATATCCCTTTACACTTCATCCCATGTCTCTGATTCTCAAGACATCTGCTGTCACTCTTGACCAGTATTTCTCTATACTACGTCATTAATCTAAAGTTATAAGTATCTCTTTATATGTAGAATAACTTCTTGCTTACTGCTATCTATATAAACATGTTTATACCTCACAAAGATAAATGAAAGTAAAACAAATCAGCCGTAGACACTTGGTCCATTAGAAACTGCTACCACTACTAAACAAAGTAAAATAAAGCTACAGGTAGGTCAAGAAAAATTCAGACGGAGCAAGTCTGACAAACCTCAGACCTAATGTCTGGTCACCTAGATGTTCTCTGTTGTCAGTGGAGCAATATTTGAACCCTACAGAAAGTAATTTGTCACATTCTAGGTAGATGTTTAAGGAAAGTATGAGCAATTTCCCTGTGAAGAGGTCAATGTCTCTTCATTTGCTCTAGAAATCTATACAAATAGCTAGATGTGCTGCGATTCAGTAGCCTAGCTGTGGATTCTTCATGGCAATGGAGACCAAGAATATACGAGAGAGAGAGGGGACTAGAAGTGTGATACTATGACCGTATCGAAGCCAGACAGAGCATTTCAAGTAGGTCAGAAACATATATTTAGTAGAAGACAAGAAAAAAAATTATATAAGAATTTTTTTTTTTTTTTTTTTTTTTTTTAACTATGAGAGTGTTCCGACGCTGGAACATATTGGCTGGAGAGGATGTGAGCTCTTCATCCCTGGAGATATTCAAAACTTGATTGGTTTCAGCACTGAGCAACCAGCTCTAGCTGCCCCTACTCTGAGCACGGGCATTGGACTAGATGACCTCCAAAAGTCCCTTCCAACCTCAAGCCTTCTCTGATTTTGTGATTCTACACTTGGTCAGCTGAGTCCTACCACTAAATTCAAAAGCATCTTGAGACTTTGGTCACATAGATTTTGGTGCCTGGATGTCTCTGTGTGAGCTGTGTGTCTAAGTTTTCACTATACTCTAGGGCAAACCATTTAATGTAGGTTAGAGAGGCACTCAGCTGAGTATGACGAGAGGTCTCATTTGGGGTGGGCTACGCAGAGCTCCCATGTAGGCACTTGCACCTTTTGATCAAATCTAGGTGGCTATAGTTCTAACCTCCACATTCATTTTTTAGGGGAGAACAAAGTTATCATTAAACACTCCCAAAATGAAGGCCGCAGAATAAAATGGAAGCTTTTTAAAATCTCAGAGATGCTCTTGATTTCTTTAAAGATACAAGAGAGGGAGGAATGGTGGCATCTCCATTTTGAAAGCCCTGCAGCTCATTAGTTTTGACTTTTTTTTCATATTTCTAATCATTAATCTTCCTATACATGAAGTTCTGTTTAAATTAGTTTAACACTAGTGAAAATAACTGACCTAAAATTTTTGCGTAGATAAGTACTTAAGTTTAGTCATCAAAAATAATCAGAGATGACCTTCTCTTTGGCATTTCCCTGAAGCACCAAAAAGCCATTTTTTTTAGGAAGACAGTTTCCTTGTCACTCACAATATTGCCCCTCTGACTACTTTTTCTTTTATAGTAACAATGAGATTCTGAGCATCATTCCTCGGAGTAGTAGCTAGTGAAAAAGACCTCACCTTTTAAATGACTTCAATACTTTTGAAATTGTCCTTATGAGAAAAGTCCTTCCACATTTGCTTAAAAAGCTCTAGGGTTCAAGTGCTAAATTTAGTACTTAAGCGTTAAATCAAGATGAAAGAGCGAAAGAGAGGAAGGAAGGAAGGAAGGAAGGAAGGAAGGAAGGAAGGAAGGAAGGAAGGAAGGAAGGAAG
>PTEX01000136.1:314752-359329 GCA_003342815.1 Eudromia elegans
GATTCTGCCTTTATTTACAAAGCTGTAAATTAGGACTAGGTTTCACCAAAGACAGGATACATCAGGTGCCAACAAACAGCAGTTAAAACCTTTATTTTTGACCTTTTCTTCTTCTAATAGAGGAAAAAAATTGAACAATTACTAAACAGATTCAGTAGTTTTACAAACAAGGAATCTATTAATCTGTTTCTGTTGTTATTATGAATGTTTTCAGTTGTACACAGAAAAAGGAAATAGGAGAAAGAAAAGAAGCAGAAACTTTTTTTTAAGTGTGAAGCCTTAAAGTGGCTGATAAATTTTCTTTACTTGCTGCCTTATATTTTTATATCTTAGTGTTAACTATAAGTAACAAATGTCAAACATCTGATTTTTTTTCATAAGTAAGCACTCATAAGGCATGTATGTGGCTATCRTTTCCAGCTATTTCATTCTCCTGTGGATTTTGTTAGGTGAATGTGTACGAGAGACAGTGGTATTTTATATTGACTAAGACAAGTATAAAAACCTCCGGTGGCTCAGCTGCCACCACAGTGATTCCACATCTCATCCAATTTGTGAAGAAATGTAACTGTGCTTTTGAATTTTTGATATAATAGAAACAGAGTAGAAGGGGCACCTGAAATATCTGGTTTAGGAAATAAAATGGGGCATGCATTTCAATACAAAGATTTGTGGTTATCTATCCTTCCCTTTGCTTGAGGGAATTCAGGCCAAATGCTGGGACGATATGGGGATGGTTGGTGTGATGCTACATAATGGTGCAAATCTGGGGTAGCGATCGGGAAGGCGATGATCTTGGCTACAGATCACAGTGCTTGTTCAAGTTTGACTTAGTCAACATCAGGACACTGAAGCTTCGTGGTGCTGCTTCAAACTACAAACACAAGCCAGAAAYCCTCTTATTTGCATGGCTGTTTTCAGAGATGCTGATTTTAATTTTCAGCATAATATTTATGACAACAAGAAAAACAGATTGCAAAGCTTCAAAGCAAAAAATAGCTGGCATGTATCAATGTGATCTTGGAAAGGGTAAAGTTGCTACCTCCCAGCAAAGCATCTCACCTATCTCACCTGCTTTTTTCAGGATTGTCATGTCTCACATAGGCTTGGAAAATCCACAGGCCTGATTCTGCACTGCCTATGAAGGCCCTTAATGCATTGCTCCTCAGTAAGTCCTCTGTCTTCAACAAGTTGATAGCAATTTTCATACACTTTGTGCTCATTTTTTGCAGATATGACTGTATGAGCTGTATAAAATGTGTCTTCAATGTCACTTAACATAGAATAGTATGGGGCCTGAAATAGCTCTTACCAGACAGAACCTACTAGTTCAGACTTACTTGCCTCTGAATCACTGTCAGAAATATAGTACCTTGTTCTTTTTTTTCTTCTTTTTTTTCTTTCTTTTCTGTTTTATTTCTTTTCAGAATTCAGAGAAGGATGTTTGGGGTTGATCARGTTTTTCTTTCTTTCATAAAATCCATTCCTTTCTAATTTCAGTTTTTAAGTGTTGTTTAGGCAGTAATTGATAAAATACAACATAAATATCCAGAAAGAAAAGTTGTTTTGTTTGTTTGATATTTTTTTTGTTCTTTTTAAACATGAATTTCAAATGAAATGCTGAGGTGAGTGTAACTTCAGAAAAAAAAAAAAAGATACTTTGAAATGTCATTTCCATAGTCAATTTTGGTTTTGGCAATAAAAAAAAAACAACCCTTTTTTTGAATTTTTTGACCAATTCTTTGCGATTGAGAATTTATCACTTGGTGTCAGAAATAAAACTGAAAATAAATAGAGGATGAAATAGATGAGCAGAGGTTGAATTACTCTGCCAAACTGACATACCTGTCAGTTATTGGGACAAATTGATCTTGAAGGTGCCTAGATTACATCTAAGCTATATAAAGAACCTAGAAAATAGTAATTTACTCTAAACACCTACATCTTRTGCAACTAAAACTTAACATAAACCTTACAGATCCAAGAACTGCATCTTTTTGACTTAATCATGAATACTTCCCACGTATATGCTTTRTGGYTTTTTTCTTATGCCCTWATACTATAGAGGTAGGTTCTCAGTTGGTTGTCATATCTTTGCTGGAAATAATTTAGACTAGCTAAGGTTTTGTTTCAAACTTTTTTCCCCCTTATCTCATAGAGTGGCCTGTGACTAGTAAATATCTAAATGTTTAACTTTTGTGACAAATCCAAGATAGATATTTCCATATTCACTTCCCTGCCAAAAATTTTAAAGGCTCTTATAATGCAAATGTTATGCTAATGTTACTTTGTTACCCACACCCACTCACACAAACATAAAAGTAAAACAAATAATTCCTAACTTCTTTCACTGATTACAGTATTTGTTTTTTTCACAATATTAGAATCTCTTTGTGATCTCCTTTTAGGAAATCTCATGAAGCCTGACAGACCTTCTACAGTTTTTCCACTTCTATGTCTTTTCATTTCCTTCAGTCCAAACTCGGCGAAAGGAAATAGATGTATAAAAATTTTATCTGAACAAAGTGGGTAAGATTGGTCGATAAAATAAACTTAGAGATCAGAAATTGCTAAACCTCATCTAGTATGTGGAAAAAAAAAATCTTGTTAATTATTTTGATTACGGGAATGTCTGCACAGGGCAYTTCAAAGCCTTTTAGCAAATTTATSCTTCTTTGCAAGGTAAGAGGGTACCAATGCCTCCTGGGGTGCATATAGCTTAACAGAGGCTTTTACTACTGAAGATGTCTCAATTATCAACAACTTTTCCCACTTCTTAGGTAGAGTACCCAGATTCCTGTTTCATGTGCCATGGAGCTGTTTCAGCTTCCCAATAACTTGTGAGTAATCTAGAAACAAAAGTCTTTGGAGGCATTTCCAATATTCCAGTTTCCCAATGTATCTGGATCTTTTGGGTGAATAAATTCTGAGAATAGATTTCCTTTTAGACACATGGTGTCTTGTGGGAGATATGGAAAGACCTATAGAGTCAAGAATTCAGCTCTGTGTAGCAATTACACAGGCTTAGAAATGTAAGCTAAAATGCCTAAAAATAAGTTTTGCGCTTTTAGGCATTTTCATATTTATTCTTCAGTATCTGAACAAGCTATGCCTATTCATGCATTTTTTCTTCTCCATTAAATATGAAAAAAACCTAATACCCTTACTACAGCTGGAGATACAGCGGTGACTTACCACAGGATGCTCTACTGATTTTATTTTCAGGTACTTTGCTTAAATATCAAATAAGAATCTCAAGTACATAACTCAAGTTTTCTGGGCTGAAAAATGTCATGTTTTGGCACTTCTTTTGTTGGATCTACCCTTACCTTCCCAGATATTTGGATACCACCAAATGTTGCAGGAAAAACTAGAATATGAACACACAGTATATCTGTTAATTTACAGAGACTGTTGGGGCACATACCATGCCCACACTGTAAGTGACAAGTGGTTTATCTGTGTGTCTGCCAAGTCCCCTAGCTTYCCCATTATGATGTTTCTTCTATTTTTCTCTCCACCTCTGTGTGCAGCTCCATTAAAACTCAAATTATTAGRTGCTATGGCATGAGGAAAATCAGTGCCTCCTATCTTTTGCCTTCAGCTAGCAGAGTTTGTACGCTATAGTTTAGCACCTTCTTCATGGAGAATTGTTTGAGCCCATTTAGATTGTGGAATTTAACACTGGTATCCCACACATTTAGTAAGTGCTCAGACTACTAAAATGTTAATTTAAAAGAATATGACAACCATTAATCTGCTTGAAAAGAGATGTGATAACCACTGCAGTGCATAGATATCCCTATTACTATAAATGCTTWTTAGGCCTTTTTGAGGATTGTCTTCTAGAATTAGACCCCCCCAGGAGACGGCAGCAGCAGAAAGCCTAGTTGCTGCATTGTAATCAATATTAGGTATGAGTGAGGCTGCTCATCCCTGCCAAAACTTAATGCACTTATAGGTACCTGGGGAACTTTAAACTGAAGAAGTCAGGTGCCAAAGGATTTTAAGCTCCTCGGACATTAGGGGTCAGCTAAGGATGACAGTTTAAGTGCTTACTGTACATTTTGTGTAAGTCCTAGATTAGATASTCAAGTCCTTATATCCCATTGGGCCCTAAGTCTTTGATGCATTGCACTAAGCTGAGGCATTTAGCTGACATGCTTAGTCACTTAAGCTCCTGATAGAGGGAGAGCCAGGCCACCTATAATCTGAATCACTCTTTGGAGTTCTCCATCTTTGTCAATTGACTATGGGAGAAACCAGGGAGAACAAGTTTTCAGATGCAGGTGTTCTCTATGTGTGACTTTAAAGCTTAAAGTTGGGTGAAATGTGCCAAGGCATCTGTAACTTATTGATGAAAGCCACACAGGAACGTTGTGATGAAGAGGAAGGCAAAGCCAGCTCAAGGAAGAGTGCTTTAGCCTCCCCCTCACAGACATATACACTTTGTTATCTCCTCCCAGCACCAATTTCTCTGCTTTCGCAGCTCTGCTTATTCAGCACAGATGTTCGGAGGCATCATTAATGTGAAGCTATCACAGCCCTTGAATGAAAGTTAGGACAGCATGTGAATGAAAAGTGACAAAACATATTCCACACACATGCTAAATTGTTGCTCAGAGTACAGTTTTTGTCACTTGATCTGAGCTGTCAGTGCTGGGGGAAAAGATTTCTTTTCATTTAAAAGTTACAAAATATTGCTATCTGCTTGATATGAAAGTCAGCCAGTGCTGCAAGACCCCTACATTTGCAGAAGTAGCATTTCAGCATGTGCAGTTTACTGAAATCTAGGCTGGCATTTTATATTATTAAGACTATATAAAAAGCCTTTAGCAAATTGCCAAGACTCATTTCCACTGTCCTCCCACTTTAAGCATTACCTGGGCTTATATCACTGCTAAAGTGAAACACTTGCTCGCAGCAGCAAGTGGCAATTCTGGGTGCATCAAACTCCAGGTGAGGAGTAATTATGATTCAGTGTCAAGATTAATGTTGTCATAACTTAAAAATATGGCTGACATGACAAAGCCCACCTGCTGTCTGAGGATAGTCCAGACAAAAACGCATGAGAACAACTCCAGCGTTTCCCTCAGCACCCTTAGAACCAAACAAATTTCTAGCTGGTTTTTAAATAATGATGGAAAAGAAAAAGAAAAAGAAAAAGAAAAGGAAAAAGAAAAAGAGAAAGAAAGAAAGAAAGAAAGATAAGGACACAGGGGATGAAAACAAAATAAAATTATCTATTCCAGGCACGAACAGTAACGTGCATGAAGATAGAAGCGTTGCAAGATAAAACAAATAATTTTTGTACTTCAGTTTTAAAAGTGTCGATAGTTAGAAATGTTTTGGATTTCAATGGGAAATAAATTCCAAAGAGTTCTGCAAGCRCTTTGATGAATGTGTGGAATTGTCTCCTTGTCTTCTCATTACCACCAAAAAAAAACCCACAAAAAACTGAACAATTCAAGTGATCGTCTTCAGCTTCTGTTGTTTTCCATTAGCAACAGGAACATATTCTTTTAGTGAAACACAAAAGCTGATTTCCAAAGCTACTGCTGAGTTCTGCAGCATGCCAGGACCTGATTCACTTGTTCTAAGAGCTGTTCAGATTGGTGGTTAGAGACAGTTTTCAGCACTTTATTTGTCCCAATTATCGGTTCCTGCCTATTAGAGTGAAGGAAACATCATGGCATTGTTTATCACAGGTTTTAGATTTGCTAATAACACTGTTGTTTATTGCTCAGAACATGTTGTATGCAGCCAGTGCTGGTTCTGTTATTCTTTCCTGCTAATCCCCACAAGCTTTCAGACCCATTTTTTTCCTTCTTTCACAATAAAACTGCACACTTCTGAATCAGTGAAGCTTTCTCCAACAGTTTTTCATTTGAGACTTGCCTATGATCATGTGGATTAACATCTCTGGGCTTATTTCAGAGCTAGCCTTGTTTATAATCCAGGCAAATCAAATTCTTGGATCTCATGAGTGTACATATTTTGGAACTGGATGTTAATTTAATGAATAACAGTTATTATTATCTGAAAAGTTCAGCACAGTTTCACTAACTTAAACAGTTTCTGTGAGTCTCCGTGTCTTATAATAATCCTATTATAATTCCATCCATTCCAGAGAGCTACATAGGACAGTGGAGGAGAAACCCATGCAGATTGAGTTGGATTACCTTGGGTGAGTCCAAGTGGGCTTTCCAAAATGTGGAAGCATTGTTGATGGAGTCAAGATTTCCCAGACTGGGTCCTCACTAAACTGAGAGCTGACATTGCAGATAGTTGGGCATCATTCATGACACCAATGCACACAGCCTTGTCATGGTGCTTCTGGGGCTTTCTAGATTTCATAGCAYGGACGTTTGAATACTACAGTTCTGCTAAAATGTGTGGATTTAGCATGATCCCAGCAGCACAGTAAAAGATGCTGGCAGCAATTGATGGTAATACARTAAGTCCTCTCATAGAACAGTTTAATCAGAATATCATAATGTGATGGTCTATCTCCTTTTACATAAATTGATGAGCAGTTAATTAATCATGGACATACTTGTAGTATATCACGGGATCTTTTGGTGAATTTACTAAGATGAATGAGGCTGTAAGTGGAAATTAGAGAAGAAAAAGTATAAACATCATTTTAGAAGCTTTTTTTTTTAATGTGGAAATATTTAATTTCCATAAGTTTACACCTTTCTTTCGTCTTTTTTAAGTTCCTCTTGTATTTCTCTTGTGCTGATGAAAACTGCTTCACTCTTCTTGTGTTATCTTTATATGTATACTTGCGTAATAAATACATATCTATTCCTATCCARTAGAATCCACATCACAGAGGATTGGTATTAATGTTTTAACATAAACAAAAAAAGGCGTTAGAAATATATATGTTTCTTTTTATTAAAATATTTTTTCTTTTATGGAAATTAAATGTTTCAACAATACTAAAGTGAAATGGAAAAGTCAAAACATCTCAATTCAATATTCTCTAAGCAAATATTTTATCGGAATTTAAACTGCTCCAAACAAAACTCCARTGTCAAAGAAGCTAAACATTTAATGCAAAACCCTTTCAGTACAAACTTATAAGCTTTCTCTGTCGCAAATACGATATGTATGTGGACAATATTTTGGTGATATTTTATTGTTTCATTATGTCTGCTTTAGTCAAATTTTWAACATTTTATTAAAAACAGAAATATTGTCTTTGCCAATTCAGACATAAAAATGTGTAAGTGACATCTGTGAAAATGGCACACATTTAACATAACTGGTTTCTAGTCCATGACTGGGAGTCCTGCATGCTACTGCAATACAAATAATAGAGAGCAAAATGACGAATGCACCCTTTACTCTCTAGACTTGCCAAGYGAGCTATTTCACAATGATGTGTTTTACAGCTGCATGTCAATCTGTGCCATCACAGTAAAAGATCACACCACACGCTTCCCTAAGAAGTGGTTAGGTAGACCAGTTGACAGTTATCACTGCTSCACTCTGAACAGAAAGGCGTGTAGAGAGCAAAGACAAGGAATATATCTATATTAAACTATGATGTAGCACATACACGCTGCCTTTCGTCTAATTAGTGACTGTATAGCAGTGCAGACTTCAGACAGGGCTCTACACGTCAATCTAGTCCCCTCGGCCTTGAGATCAGTGTTAAGATTGATAGGTCTTACTAAGGTCTGTCACATCTTCATCAAAGCTACTACCCACTGCAATACTACTCACACATCACACCATTACTACTACATATTAAGAGTCTCGCAGGTATTTCTAGACCTATGATGTTAGATCTGGTTGATGTTAGATCAAAGTCCATGGCCTGGACATTGCAGTCACTTTTCCAGATGCAGAAGCAAAATAATGAATTGAAACTAATACAGTTTTTAGCAATCATTTGCTCTGCTGTTCTGTCTAATCCTCTACTTGCCTGAACTCCTTTGAACATGTACTTGTCTCTTAGTTTGACAATATGTTTTTCTACCCTGAAAATGAAATTTTAAAATTTAAATTTTTAAAAATGTAAATCACTATCATGTGGAACAGCTCTATATCTCTGCATATTTTTGACCTTTGCTTCTATTTTTCCAGCTTCTTGATTATTACTGCTTGCCAGACTTCTTAAATTGGCAATGGTGGTCTTCCATGTTGTATTTCATTCACTACAGGTCATGCTGGGATTTATTTTTATTCGACACATATTCTATTTTCCTCAGACATTTAATTTATAATTTATTTAACAATTTTTAAGAACAGAAAATTATGAAAGTTAAGTGAATAGCGGCACAAGAATTGTGTCCCATTTTGTGCCAAATTTCCAGCCTTGCTATAAGTTTTTATGTTGACTAATAAATCCAAACCAGAGCAGAAAGTGCTGCTTTTGTTTCTTGCTACATCTGCTGACCTCTCCAGCAAACTGCTTCATTGTGGCTCCAGAGGTAGTCTAGCTTGGCTGTATTTCACTGCTGAGCCTGAAGGCTGGGCACTCTCATTAGTTTCAGTGTAAGATCATAGGAATGTGTTGGGCTACCAGCCATGACCAGTGCTTGTGTCATACACTATAAACTTTGAGTTTGGGTACACATCAATTTTGGGGTTATAGTTCCATATTTCTCTGTAGTCATGGGTGACCCTTGGTAAAATTTTATCTTTCTGTATCAATTCTTATCTCCAAACAGTCATCAATTCTTCTTTCAGGTCTTTGGAGCAGAGAATTATTTTTCCTATATGTGCAAAATGATGGAAAATAAGACCTCCAGTTACTGAACATCTAGGAGCTGCTAACTYGCCTTTGCTAATGCTACAATTCTTAACGCGTGTAGCAGGAGCTACTTTGACAAATGTTTAAAGAGAACACAGTATAGCAYGGACCCAAAGGAAATAAGCAGCACTAGACAATGTTTTTCCTATTAAATATGCCAAGGTAAGCAAACAAATCTGAATGGAAGTGTTTGCGACATGTACACTCAGTGCCCTGGGCTGCTACTTTTAGGGGGCTAAATTCTGCTCTCAGCATTGCCCAGACAAGTTTATAGGCCTTGTATCTTAATTAAATCTTTCTAATGATTCAGAGCAATTTTTTAACTCCAACTTCATGTTATTCGCTGGCTAACATGTACTGTATATATGCCTTCAGATCCCAGAATCACATTATGGATAAAGAATGGCTTGGAACTTTTAAACTCAATTTAACTATGATTTAAGGGATTTATTTATTTTTAAATAGAACTTATTGGCTGATACCTTATTGTAAATAACCTAGCCATTCAATTCAGAAGCCCTACTGAAAATAAAACAATCTTGATAACAAAGCTTATTTAGGAAGTTGCAATGAAATACTGAGTGGTTTTCCCTTTTATTAATGCAACTCCATCTTTCTGCATGGTAATTCTCAACAATGCTAAGTTCTATTGCCCATTTGTAAGTTGATACAGTTCTATAGTACAAACAGATGTTAAATTAGTTTATAAAAACACCTAGGAACAACTGTAACAGCAGATTGCTTGTAAGTAATAGGCAAGATTATAAAATTCAGATTACAACAAAATGCAATAGCTTTATATACGGGCACAAAGGAAAAAATATATATACATATATGCCGTGGACAAAGCGCAAAATGGATCAAATTAAGATAATGCCAAAATAAATAGACTCAATATTATGTTAATATTAAAGAACTTTACCRGTACTGTGATCCTGCCAAGGAATTTTAATGTGTCTTCTATCTGCAACACTTATGTTGCTTGCAAAGAATTAGACTAAAGGTGCTAGTAACAATATTTAAATAAAAAAAATATGTGCAGCACATTGAGAAGATCTACACTATGGAAAGATGGCACATTTATTTTTCACAAGTATGGGAACAAAACTTAAATTCATGTAAAAATTTTCAAATAAGAGGCTATTTTATTCAGTAAAACAGGGGAATGATATTATAATAGAAACACTGAAATAACCCTAACTGGAGCAGCACAAATGTCAGATCTGTAATGAAGCAGAATTCTCTGCTGCCTTGCTAATCTCTAGAGACATGATTCTACAGCAAAACAAAACAAAAAATCCCAGAAAATGTACAAGAAACATGCTAGTGGTGTTCTGGTTTTGTCCCTCCTAAAGGACATGTTGCCAATCCAAATTAGGTTAAATAAGATTTGAAATTAGTTCAGTCTCTATTAACAGCCTAGTAGAAGGAGATATGCACGGGGAGAAATGTGATTAACTAGCTGAAAGGTATTACAAATTGTGAATGAAGAATGGACAATTGGACAAGTGCTGGGTGTGTTTGGCCATAATCAGTTTGGCTATTGTGTGAGGGAGAATACTAGGGGAAATGAGTGAAAATAAGGTGTATTCTTAGCAATTTCAGAATATACACGGAATTGATTCTAAACCAGCTTTTTAATTCTGCCTTGCAACCTCATTTATTGCAGCTTCTACAAAAGGACTAGCCCTGTTGATGCCACGAGTCTTTTACACATTGTGACTAGCATTACAATGACCGACGCAACACAGTAAGTAAAAAAATAAAGTTCCCTTTCTTTCTCGGTCCCCCACCTCTCTCTCTAGCAGATCAATATGCTTGAAGAAAATGTCACAGACTCCATTGAAGGTAATAGGTTTAGATCACCATTACATTTTCTATTCAATGAACTGAGTCTGTTTGGTCCATTTCTGTTGGAAAATTCACCTGTTTGAAAAGATTCATTTTCTTCAATGCAGTAGAACATAACAGCAGAGCAGTGATGCCTGCAGTATATTCCTGTGGTTCATGTGGTTTCCTGCTACTACTTAAGGAGGGGGAGAGCAGAGAAACAGGAGGAAAAGATAGAAAKGATAGAATTGAAAATTCAACCAACTCCAATTAGAAGATAGTCTTCAAAAATAAAGCAAACTGAGCCGGCATGTGTTCCAAGTAGTGTCCTGAAGTAGTGGCGTTTGGTCAGAGAGGCATAGCATGATCTTAGGCATTGGAGCACCAGTTTCAGGCCTGGCGCTCTGGAATCAGAATCATAAATCATTTATATAGAGCTTAAATTGTGAGGGCTAGACTGTGTTTTTGACTRTAGGTCTATTTCTGGAATACAAAGACAGTAAG
Source organism: Eudromia elegans (assembly GCA_003342815.1). Taxonomy (NCBI): domain Eukaryota; kingdom Metazoa; phylum Chordata; class Aves; order Tinamiformes; family Tinamidae; genus Eudromia; species Eudromia elegans. The sequence continues at coordinate 325,857 of PTEX01000136.1, forward strand.
ACTTTCCATTATATGTCTGTAGGGGCCATCAGGGCTTTGATGCATGCATGGAGCATGAAACAGTTCTATAGTGACTTTCTGTATTATGAAAAAGTGCAGAGGAAAGGAAACAGATTCTCAGGTTTTTAGTTTTCTGAATTATGAGGAAGCACCAAATTTTATTGTCAGACCTCCTGCATATCACACCTGTCCCTACTTTTAACCCTTTGTATAGGTTGAACACCATTTCSAATTAAGCTCATTCTCATGGCATGGAAACAGAGAATTTGAACTCCTTGTGGAGCTTGTTCCAACAGTCAGTCTTTTCCATTGCTGAAAATGTCCACTTTATTGTTCAAATCTGTATGACTCTCAGCTCTTTCCCAGATTTTCTATGCTAAAGTACACTTTTCTAGCTATTTTTTTTTCCTGTTATGTGTAGATCATAATGAAATTACTCCAATCTTTTTTTCTCATATGCTAAACTTGTCTGAGTGGTTATAAGTGGTTATAAGCTCAGACTCATTCTTTCATTGAGTCACAATGCAGTCATGCTCCTTAACTCTAGAGCTTTATCATATAGACACCTCCTCCATCCAAGCTATAGAGTATATAGATATGAGAGCTCTTTGTGGTAATAGAAAGAAGTAATCAAATAAACAAAATAAGAGATATTTTCTCCTTTTAGGCTGTTTTTTAAATCAGGAAGAAAGGAATTTCTCCTGAAAGTGCCTATGTGTCTGTGCAAATGATAGAACTAAGTGCATGATAGTGCACATCTACTCTGGATATAACTAAAGTTAGGTGAAAAAAAAAAAGCCCTAACAAATGTGTATGAGCTATGTCTTATGATACTGGTTCTCTTTGGAAGATAGTCAGAATTAATCTCCTTTCAAAACACTTTTTTTTCCATACAGAAATGAAAAATGGTCTTTTATTAAATTTTCGAAGTATTTTTCATCAAGAACATGGAACTCCACAAATATAAGCTTAATTTCCAAAATATCAATAAATRGTTAGTGATTTTTGGCAAAATAATTAATATTTCTATTTACACAACAAATTTGCTTCCTCTAGAACCATTATCACTTTCAAGTTTTCTAAAAGTTTTTGATATTACGGTCTGATGTGAATTTTTGCATTTGAGGAGGAGAGAGGTTGTCTTTTAGATGAGCCTCCCTCTTTGAACTGGCTTTATGAGTCCAGATCAAAGATCCTCACTTCCTGTGATCCTTTCCTCTCTCATATTTATCCAAGCTGCCTATTTCTTACACTTCTACCAGTCTGCCCCCACAGCATATACTTAAGCACATGTGCACAAGACTTACAGCAATATATTACCCAAGAAGTGTTAAGTGATAGAAACAGTATGTGATTATATCACAAAAAATACTGTTTGACAATGTGCATGTGCAAGAAAGCTGAGTTACAACTAAATAGGAAGGGAAAGAAGGGGAAGGGTAGACCGTAGTTTATAGGGGATGTTTTAGAGAAAAACATCGATATTGGTAAAAAGTCCTAATTAATTAGAAAAAATAAAAAATAAATCATTTAAAAGTAGCATCTATTTTAAGGAAAACTCATCACAGTGACATATGATGCATGATTTTGAATGACAGGAATCAATTAGGCTCTTCTCTTTGCTCTGCTTTCCTCTGTTCTCTTCTCCTCTCTTTTCTGTTAACAGAGTACACAGATCATTTTGGAAAACAGTAGCACTCTTGACTCCAACTTGACTACACTCTCTCCGTGCTGGGTGAAGGATCAGTAAAAGTTCAGCACTCGATGCTTTTGGGCACACACTCRAAATACCTGAAATCATTTAGCAGCGCAAAGAGAATTCAGATGCTAATGAGGGCTAAAAATTGGATTCACRGGTTTACAGAGTGCACCAAACTGAACAAAATTGTCAGCATAACATTTAAATTACTTTTTTGATAAGCTTGGCTATTTACAAATCATCAGACAATTACATCTTCCAAAAACTATTTAACATCAATTCACTCTGCCTTTTCAACAGTGCACTTGACTAATTCCAAATAAATTGAAAAAAATTACCTTGCAGATTGCAAGAAACTGACCAAAAACAATTGCTACAGTTTTAAATTGCGTATCGTTAAACTAACTCTGCATAATAGTTTTTTGTTTGCATTATTTTCCTTGCTCAAAATATTAACCATTTAGTAGAAAGACAGAATTTTTTGGTTTGGGTTAGTCTGATACACAAGGAGTGTTTTCCTTGATTAACATGGTTATTCTAACAGCTAAACTATCTCTATAATGAAAATATTGGAAAAAAAAACCTTTCAACTTTTCCTTTATCTAATTGCTATTATTCTCTTGGGCAACACCAGAAAATGTCTGTGCTGATGGATGATTATCCGAGATGAACTTTGAATAGACAGGATAAGTCTTTGACCTAAAAGCAGTACAGTAGATCTCTTAAGAAGCATCAGAAGGCCAACTGCAAGAACAGTCTGGTATCCATATGGGCAGACAACGAATGAATAGGGTGCCAGGGGMAGCCAGTGGTTGAATCTGAAACATCTACAAATGCCAGGCAGTATGATAATGCTATGTCCCTGTTTTTTCTTAGCAGATTCTCTAATAGCTAAAGGATGTTGGAAGAAACACATGGGCATAAGTGGTGAGGTTCAGCTCACGTTAAAATAGTCTCAATGTAGGCGCCTATACATTTRTGTCTTCATGGTCAGCGAAGAGGTAGTTAATGAGCTCAGCTTGGCTGCCCACAAGTAGATGTCTAATACAATTAGTACCCCCTCAGATACTAACACAAGCAGCTGACCTGAAAATGCTGTGACACAGCTACACGATACACAGTGTTTTTTATCTAGAGTTGCATCTGGAGATGGATAGAATATCCCATTACACCTGAAATGGCACAAACATCTGCCTTTGGACAACTGGATCAAGCCCAGCGGAGTTAATGAATGCTAGAGTGCTATTTAACTTACCAAATACATATGTGCTTTATGGTTAAACTGAATGGTTCTCAAGGGCATGATTTAGGTGACTAAACATGGATATCTATTGTCATTTTAGACACTCCAGTAGATCTTCTCTTGCCTCTATCTGGCTTTCCAGAAGAGTGCAGTTCTCCTGTGTCATGTTTCTTGGCCTCGTGTGCCTGTCTTCCTTAACATCAGCCCACACATTTTCAAGGTCTTTGATGATCAAGAGTCTTAATGATTCAGCATTGTAATTAGTATTCAGACWCTGAAAGAAGAGGGAAACAATTGTGTGTTTGCTTCTGCTTACATTTCCATTAACAGTATAGCTGAGACTAAGGAAAGACATACTAACAGTCTGTACTTTAAATTTAAAATGACAGCAACAAAAAAGGAGCACAACAGAGAGAAAAAACACACTGCAGACATTTTCAGCTTTAGTGCAAATGTAATTAGTTTGATTTACTAGCTATAGGATACCAACTCCACCTAAGCTTCCATCTAATTACTAAAAAGAAGAAGAGGAGAGCCAGAGGCAACCAGGGGGAGTAAAGTGTGTAGGACAGACTTCTGAGAYCCTTGCTCAAACATAGCAATACATTGGGGTAAGATTTTAATGAAAAGAACTCAGAGGGTTTTGGCTTTTACATTTCTTTTCTCTCCTGACTTGAAAACTTAAAATTCCTTAGGACTCTTCAAAAGACTGTGCTTTATTCTAGATACATTCAATGTAGGATACTTCCAGAATAAGGGTTAGTGCTGGTAAGAATAACAGAAGACCGGTAGCTGGGGAGAAAGAAGAGGAAATGGAAAAGTGCACCACCTGTAATGCTACTAACTGGCAAATGTTAATACAGCACAAATAATTATAGCTCTTCACGCTTTCCACTTGCTAATGGAGACAACAGTGATTCACATTATAGTCTGACAGTCCTTATTATGTAAGATACTCTTGCGTCACAGACAGAAAGGGCAGAAGATGTTATTCCAAATCTTTTTAGATTTCTTTTCTTTTTTTTTTTTTTGTTTTTTTAGCCTTAATTAAATCCATTTGCCCACTGTAGCACAGCAATAGTTATCTCATAGTTAACCAGTAACAAAAAATGGCTACTGGTTAATGAGTAATCATTACCTCGACTGAAGCCAATGGGAGTCTGGGGTTTCCTAAATCAGGCCCCCTTGCTATTTGCATGCTGCAGGGTAGCATCCCTCTCAATTTGGCCCAGAAATTTCAATTGCTGCCTACCTTATCAGCTACATAAATGCCTCTGTGGTAGCATGGGGTATTTGATAAGACTGTGTGTCACATAGCGCTCAAACTCCGTAATCATCTCTGAGCCACAGGAGCTTAAAAACAGAGTGTGAAGTCATCTTTCAAGTTTGAATGCACAAGTAAGCAAAGACAGTAATTAAACTTCAATTGGTATTTTATTTTTAATTCAGCTGCAAAGAGCAGAATCTTGCCTTCAAATTTAATTAACAGTCTCCCCCTCAGCCCCCTCCCATATACGCAGCCAGCCATCTATCAACAGSGAGCTAAATTCTCCTTTCTCTCAACCCCACCAAAATTGAGGTGGAGAATTTGGTCCAGCAGTTTACAGAGCGCTGATGAGAACCCTGTCATAAAAGGAATGAGAAGGGAGCACATAACTTTAAACAGAAACTCCCTCCTCCTACTGTTAAAGGGATAGTCAAAGCATTTATATATATATTTTTTATTCTTATTAAGAAGCTGTGCCCTGTGTCATATCAAACTAATCTCATTTATCCATCACTTTTAGCCTTCRTTTTGCCTTTATTTAAAGCAAAGCAAAGCAAAACAACAATGAAAAAGCCTTTAGGTCTATGGGCATATCTGCTTTTCTGTCCTTGCAACTGGCCTAGAATATTACAGACAAGACTGCCAAGTTTATGTCAGAGACGATTAGTGGGAAAAAATGGAAAACTTCCTCTATTGATCTTACAGAACRGACCTGAAGGAGAAGTGAATCAAAGCTGAATGTATATATATGTACATACATACATAAAATARTGCACRAGCGTCTGCAGGAACTGTTCTCTTAATTAAAATTATGGTGGACAAAGCTAAATAATGTTTATCAATGTGAAGGTATTGATATGCTATGCTTTAGCCARCTGTTTTCTATTCAGTGCTTTCTTCTGTAGCACTGGTACATGGCACYTCTTGCTGATTGTGATGGAAAAGACAAAAAATACCATTGTTTTTCCTCCAATATTCTGAATTAATATTCATCATACTTCCTTCTTGTACTTCACTATTGTGGAGGAAATAAAAAGCCAAACCCTTGTACTTCAGAGAATAACTGAACACCAGCTGAGCACATATCCACAGGATTTTCCAAGCCAATCCAAGAAAGCACTGTCTAACATTTGAAATAGTCAGCAGGAATCCAGGTTTGAAGTAGCAGCCATGCAGCTGTGTTTAGTGCAGAACCTACAGTCAATCTGCACAGGTCTGCAGGTAAGTGGWTTATAGAGGTTTTGGTGAAGAACAGGTTTACAACAGGAATAGCKGAAGGCCAAGTTCTCTCTTGCTTGCAAAATATTATGTAAGCAAACCCATAAAGCTTGAGGAAGAAATGTGCTTTGCAGGGCTTCYTGAACCATCTTTCTGAACTCTTTTTGCTATCTACATCAAAGGCAAGCTGCAGAATAAACAGGTCTGGGCCACTCTGCTAAGCTTTGCTTTTGGATACATCAATTACAGTGAATTCAGACTGGCAGCAGAATTCACCAGAGGAAGAAGGCTACTAAACCCTGTTGCAAAATTATATGACTWCTCTTCCTATTGCACACACCCTCAAATAGGTGTAAGGCTTGCAAAGGTCTGCTGATGGATTACTGAAGAAGGCACCTGATGCCAATGATACCTATATTTGCAGTGTACAGTTTGAACTCCTAGGAGGGATTGAATCCCTTTGCTGTTCTTGAAGGGAACTTAAAAACTCACATTATAAATGAGAGAATTGCATGCTGCAACAGCACAACACAGAACAGAGCACAGTGGCAGAGCCCTGGAACAGGCTGTCCAGAGAGGCTGTGGAGTCTCCTTCTCTGGAGATCTTCCAAACTCGCCTGGATGTGACCAGGTGCTCTGTGCTCTGGGTGTCTCTGCTGGAGCAGGGGGGTTGGACTGGATGATCTCTAGAGGTCCCTTCCAACCTCAGTCATTCTGTGATTCTGTGATTCTATGAACTCTTTGATTAAATCCTGAAAAATATTGTGACTCATTCACTTAAAAAAAACCCTACTCACGTCTCAGTAAACAAAGCTAACTACCTCCAAACCTGCTCTTACTGGAATCGATTGTATTGCCCTGATTATGCTAAATTTCCAAGATCATTTAACTTTGAGCATTTGCAGAGGCTTGGTATGGCCTGTTGGAGGAAACATTTTCTCTGCCTCCTGTTTAGAGCTCTKCTGCATTCCAGTCTGATGGAATTGTTAGAGAATACCCCAAAACGGAAGAAGTGTTTTTGTTGAATTTTTGAAAAATAACCTACTGCTTGCAAACCTGATTCAGGAAACTGAAGGCTGGGGAGGGGTTCAACCATACAGTTTAAAATTCTACAAGTCCATTGACATGCTCATTGCCTGAACTGGAAGGTGGAGAGGAGGGAGCTGTCAATGCTATTTTTTTTTTTGCAATAGATGAGGATGATTCCATTAGGAATCAGACTTTAAGCACAGACTGATCAGACTGGATCCCAGTAGTAGTTGGTACTTAACAGATTATATTTGTATACTATTCAATCAATAAAGAGAGGAATTTAAAAAAAAAAAAAAAAGGAGGTGCAAGCTACTTCAAACACCTTCAGCTCGTAATATGTCCAAAAGCAACACAACTATTTTTGCAGACACAACTTTGTGAATTTATGCATCATTGAGTTTAGCTTGGTATAGCTTTSTGATTTTAGAGGTGCTATTTTGAATAATAAGAAAGATATTAGTARAATGTATAATTATAAGGATATTTTATAATAAAATTATTCAGTGCACTAAATTTATCAAAGACACAGAATATTATGAGAGGTTATAGGAAATACAAATAAAAGAAGATATGCAGTCTTCTCAAATATATGTCATCAAACCTAATAATCAAATCAATGTCAGATACTATTTATGTTGAATTTTGTCTTATATTACATTATTATTATTACTATTATTATTTACTTGTACTCTTATGTTACAATCATGATATGTTCTGAACATGAGCTAGGGAAGTCTCCTGAACAAGTCTATACAAATGTACTATGATAATTTTCTTTCCTACTGATGTCTGCRGTTAACACAGTGACACTCAACAGAATCTTGCTTAAGTGAAAAAAAAATGACATTAGGTAAATATAAATAGCCTTTTAATAATTATAATATGCTGAACAGCAAGAGAAGCATATTAAAGTGAAACAATATTGCCAGCCTAATTGAGTAGTGGAAGTAAGTTAACAGTCCAATAATGCCATATAAATTAAAATGCCATGAAATCATGATAATATAATGAGTCTAAATAAGATTCAGTGACAGTAATATTTCAGACAAAAAGCTTCTTTAAGATAGTTCTGTCTAAATTACACAAAACTGCATTAAAGGAGCATTATTAAGGTTGCAAAGTCAAGCACTCAAAACAAGTTAGGAAATGCTTGAATTAAGTTTGCCCGCGCAACATTAATTTGGCACCCTTGTGTGGGGGCATTATGGCACAGTCTTTAATTACATGATCACATGCTATCTTTTCCACAGGGTGCCTGCCACCTTCAGCTAATTAAGGTTCACAGGAAAACTTAATTTTCACATTCTTTAATTTCTGCAAGCTTGACTTTGCAACCTTAATGATGTTATTTTAACATAGGATTTTGGTTTGTTTTCTGCCTGTGAGAAGGAAAGGAGGAAAGTGAAGGTGTACATGTGTACATATTTCCTTAACTTAAGAAAACAAGCATTATACCATGGCCTCCTGTTGACAGTAAGCTAGATCTTGGGTGGGAATAGAGCTATAAAGGCAGTCTCAGAGAGCAATGCTACTGAGTAAGGAGTAGCAGCAACAGGCTGTCATCCTCCCTTTGAATCAGAAATGGAAGATGTATCTTTTCTGCTACCTTCCACCAATATTGGCTAGAACATATGCTAGAGATAACCCAATTCAATGTTCTTAGGTCATTTCTTAGGTTTTGCAAAGAGATACGTCCTGGCCCATTTGGGCATATGTATGCCCATTTACCTTGCCCTCATCCTTTTTCCTGAAGGGCTCTTTGGTTTGTGATAAAGCTTCTGTGCAAAGCACTTATTACATACTGTAAACAAAATAATTCCTGCTGTCCTTTTAAGTAAGACTGAATTCTTAAAATAACACTGTCAATTGTTTTCTCTCTCTTACATTTCTTATGTCTCTTTTCTGTACCATTTCTTATTTTAATAGCTTTGTTGAAAATTGTGTCCCCCTTGCCATTCTGGCAGAAGGCAATTTCAGCATAATTACACTCACTTTTTAACACTTTTTCAGCAGAGGTAAGGAAGGACTAGGAATACCTGGCACTCATACAGATGTTTKAAGCATAAACTAGTATTAAAGCAGTATGTTCCAGGACTAAGTACAACAGTGCTAAAGGCAGTTGAGACTTCAATGTGGACTAGTTTCCCACACATGTATTCAGACCCAGGTGGACTTCAGAGCCAGCACTGAAGCAACCTCTAGCATATGAGCTAACCAGTGAAAGACCCTCTTTGACATGGCTGTAAAAAGCATCAAGCATTTCATTCATTTCAACAGCTGGTGGAGTCTGATCTTAATATTTGTGGATACAGGAAATGTAGAATTGGTGTGACATGTTCAGGCTCCCTCAAGTCATCTGAAGACTGGTGGGAGTGTTTAGGGTACCAAACCCAAGCATATGGTGGTCTCATGCAGCAGCTGTTTGTCCATCTATATTCAGGACAAATAAAGCTTCCTCCAATTTGTCTTTTTTTTTAAAAAAGATGTATCCTGATAGTTCAAAGTCTGGTACAAACCGGATTTTCTACCTTCTTCCCAAGCAGTCAGATGAGAATACACACAGTCGGGTGAGAGTTTCATTAACTTGTTTGTGTACATGCTAGACAGTGAGAGAAAAAAGCTGCTTTCCTTTCATGTATATTAATGAAAGGAATGGCAATTACTGTAGCAACTGTTGCATTTTCTTYTTAGGTGGATCAAATTGGTGGCACAACAAGCATTTTCTAGACTCTGATTTTTCTCACTTTTCAGATGTTCTTTTGTTTTCTCTCCTTGTTTATTTTTAAAGTAGCTGAGGAATGCCCACTCCTGCAGTAGTAAGGTTTTTGTTGCTCAATACAGATGGAGGAAGGTGGACTTTGGCCTTTCTTCAACAAGAAATTTCTCTCTTCATCTGGAAAGACATATTTGTTTTGGGAAGTCAGACACAATTGTATACCACTRCATTTCCCATTGCATTTTCTTCCTTCTTTTCTTCACAAATAGAACATTTTAARTAAATACTTTATGGATAGCTGCCTGATGCCAAACTGCTTTGTGCAGAAGAGGGGTGAGGATACCTTTTACTTGGTCTAAAGATGAATGGAGCTTTCAGGCGATGCTTTCCGAAGGATAAAACTATTGCATTAATCTTGGCCAATATTACCTCCACATCTCTGCTCTCCCTTCCCTTTCACACCTCTCTTTTTGTTCACTTGTCCACTTTCTGGTGGATAATGTCCTRGCAGTAGAGAAAGGAAGGCTTGCTGACCACTGCAGATGAAGGAAGCTGGAATACTCATCCTCCCAACTTCTCGGCTGAGCTGCAGCATGATCCCAAGTCACTCTTTCAGCAAATTCCCTTTGACTTCAACAGGACTCAATCAGGCCCAGCATTAAAGGGCACCAATTAGATCTAATTATAGCAGCTTTTTTTCTTTTCTTTTTTTCTTTTTTTCCTTAGCATGAATATATGCCTGCCAGCCAAAGGACGGAGTGAAAAGGATTTCATAAAGGCCACTGAGTAGCCCCAATTGAGTTTTATAATTAGTTTTGGTAATTTGTATAAATGTTTTAAAAGGATAGTATTATGCATGCTAAAACTAGTMTTAACAATTAATATTTGTCCTTTACATATTGCCTTTAATTCTGATAATCTARAACTTTTTAAAGACCAGAAATTCTTTAGCTCTCATGTCAGAAAAGAAGATGCCAGATTTAATGCAGTGGGATACATCCTCTGGAAGAAATATACAGTGTGCAATATCACACCTCTGTTCCTTAAAATACAATGGAAAATGTTCTGCTTGCTGTCAGCAGCTTCAGCTGTACTCCAACACAAATCACTATTCCAAATTCTGCCTGTGTTTGAGCCACATCCAGGTTTGCAGTAAGTATTAGTGGGGCTTCACAGGCAGAGCAAATCTAGCTTAATTCAATCTAAAGCTAACATTGCTGTCAATATAAACACTGGCCATGTCAAGCTGACATGCTTCTTTCTGCCCATTCAAAACTGACTCACCACAGACAGGGAATGGGCCAGGAACATGTCAAATGTGTTTCAGGAACTGCTGCAGACAGGGCTAAAAGCTGCATAAAAAGAATTTGCACCAGGCTTTGTTTTCTGTTGTAAAGGAGAATGGGTGGGAAGGGTATCTGTTCTTTTGTTTCCTCCTACTCAACTCCTTGCAAGGTTTTAGGTTTTAAACCTTGCTCCAGAGGGCTGGAGTTTGTAGTTTTATAGCTACAAACTTGTACATGTATAAGAGCAGATTTGATGCCAAGACCTTATATTCCCTCACCAATTTCATGAGCCATTGCATTTCCCCATCTGCAGTGATTTAACAAAATACATTATATTACAGGATATGCAAAACATTAGCTATGAAAGTAGCTGGATCTGAGATTTTATGGTTTATCACCAAAAAAAAAAAAAAAAAAGAATTATATCAGGTAATCCAATATTTGGGGGTCTCCATTTATGGAAATTACTGCTAATCCTCCATGTATCTATGTCTAATTATTTTTAAAAATTATTTATGGGGTTCCAGCTCTTCTACCTACTTAATCCCTAGGGCATTTTGCATCAACAAAATGAACAGCCTTTAGTATCTGAAACAAATTGTGATTGCTAATGTACTCCTGATCCATATGCGTTAATATACTGCTTTATATGAATGATGAGTCAACTACTGAACGGAGTTCAGAAGCCATGGGCAGAAATTCTCTGGCACATCATTTTCTGGCACCACAGAAAAGGAGAGATGTAAGAAGAGTTACAAYATGGTTTGTTTTCACTGCTATTTCGCTGTAGGACCAAATGGCACACTTCTAAGGGGGACTCATCATCTTGGGAAAATGGAACTTCGAATAGAAACTATGAACAGGAAAACAACATGGAAATTTGTACCCAGATTTGACTTATTCTTAGCAGCACAATAAATGTGAAAGTTCTGGATCCTATGCTTGACATCATCTTATCTTCAGGTTGCCATCAGCTAAAGATACTASTGCACATAATTATAATTTTTAAGTATATAGGGAATATGTCAATCCTTTTGATGACCACAACATTCTCTTTAAGATACAAACCCCATCTCTTTCATAGATTAACTTTTTTAACATGCCCTCTGAGACCACATGATTCTTTTTTTAATTTCATATTGGAAAATGTTGGTCAGTCACATTGCAGAGCAGAAAGTCAATCCATTAAGATGCTTTGTAATTTATCAAAATGCCAATTTATTCAAAACTGACCAGAATACACTTGAGTCGAAGTAATTTCTGATGAGATTTGCAGAATGGATATGTCATGTCATGTGGTCTGGTGTAAATCTCCAATGATTCAGACCAAAGACCGAAATCCTACTGATGATGTGAGCTCATCAGAATCAACACTGTTGTGAACTTTCCAACAACAACTTCTGGAGCAGTTGAGATTAATACTCACTAATTTTGAACTAACATGAAATAAATAATTTCAGCTTTGTTTTGAAAAACAAGAACATTCAGATCAAGGTGATCCAAAGAGTTGTGTATGAGTATTTTTTATTTTGTATAAAACAGGTTTATTAATACTAAAACATTTAGCTGGAGAAATGTTTCCATCAAATTTCACTCCAAAAGCATGCTTTCATATATTGTATTTTTTCCTATCATCTTAATTTGTTTCACTCTGATTTTTTTTTTTGAATAATGAAAAYATTTTTCATATCAACCTTTGATCTTTTTATTTTCTATATAGCCCAAACTTTTATCACCCTACTTAACAAATATTGCACTTTTTTATAAATAAACATGAATGGATAAACAGCATGATGGGTTGAATTTTATTTTGAAAAGAACATCATATGGCATCAAGTGCCAAACCCACTGTAGTAGTTTGCACAGCAGAGATCTTCAGCTGCTGTCAATCACAAACAGAGATCATTCTGTTGCATTTCTACTCTTAACAACATTCATTTATCCCTTACATAAGAATTTTTTATTTTGAATATTGCTATTTGAARCTGATCTCAGCCAAATCTAGTGTTCTTATAGAGCAAGAATCTGTCCTTTATAAAGCAGAAATTGCTCAGTGTCTGTCTTCCCTTCTTTCTTTGGGCTGAGCAGCCAACTCACACRAAGTCCATCACTTTTTTGCACTCTTTGCATCTTCTTTAATTCCATTTCTTATTGTTGTTTCTGCAAGCTYGTGCTTTTTAGCCAGGGCCATGTTTGTTTGCTTGTTGAGTTGTATGTAGCTACAGCGTTAAACAAAATAAGACCTTGATTCAGAATAAAGGTAATGTATTCTTCCATCCTCACCCCAAGATTAACAACACGAATGTGAGAAAAAATAATACTGTGCTCAAAAATTGTCCACATGAAATAGGGACTGGGCCTCAATGTACAAATTCCATGCTTAGAAAGCTTGCAAGGTATTGCAGAATGCTCAGACATRGGTACATCTCTGTCAAATGGGTCTTCAAAGCAGCTCCCTTTACCTTTAAAACAATWCCAATAATAAAGCTTCCAGTAGATATCAACCTCCTGCTAAGTGCATTCTCTCTGTTTGAAAATCTTGCTAATTCAAAACCATTAAAATAGATTCTCTTAAAGACTCTGTTCTGTCAAACAGCAAAACCACAGATATATGTAGAAGGGGATTTAATTATCGCTGTTCTATATCTCCAAGAGTGAGTTTTTTCTGAGTAATAATTGCCTAAGTTTGTCTTCAAAAGGCATTTTAATAGTGCTAATACTAGTAAATATTGCTCATTTTGGTACTGATGTGCCGTTTTAATAGTTCCCACGGTTTCTAAAAGTCATTTCTTATTGTTTTACTGTAGGAAGAATCTTACTTTAATTATATCATAATTGTTTGTAAGCCATAGAATCTTAATTAATGCCAATGGCTTAAAGGCACACACTGAGCACAGACTTCTTGTTTCTATTTGTTTTCCAGGCTCTTCCGTCTGTAGCAAAGGTCCTTGCATGAGTTCCCTACAATCTGCCTGTTTTCCCTGGTCCTTTCTGTTTTTTTTTTTATTATTATTTTATTTATGTTTTGTTGTCTTCTCTCTCTCCTCATGTCTATTACGTTTTATTTGGGGGTTCTTCTGTATCTCTTTATATCATCTCAATGGGTAGCCATCTAGAAATAGATTTTTAGACACAGYACAAGGCAGACATCAAAACTACTACTTCCATTTTTAAAAAGTAAAATAAAATGAATTATCTTTTTGCATTTGATAGCTTTGAATTTGGAGAGCTCAATAARTTCTTAGGATCAGTGCAGATATTCTGGTCATGGCTTTGACAAAAGCCATTTCAGAAAAAAAAAAGAATGTTTTGGGGAATGTTTTTAAGCTTTTACTTAAAAAYAATGTCCTGGCACATTTATTTCCTCATGAGAATGTAAAGTTCTAATAATTTATAAATATTTTTAATGTAATAAGAAGAATTTAATTAAGATAGAATTTAAGATTTTTTTTTTTTCTTTCAAGTCTGGTTAATTCTATTATATATAGTATAAAAGTTGCTTTCTCTTGAAGTCCTCAAATCATGGGTTACATGGTATGCTGCTGTATGAGTCAAAATTAATGAGAAACCTAGGTTTGAAGCGAAAGCACTATCACATATATTATTCCTTATTCCTGATGAACCTCAAAATCCTACAGATAATCTGTGGTCAAATATGTGTCAAAGTGATCTGCCTCTGATGAAGCTAAGAAATTGTGACAGAATTTGGAATTAATACAGATCTGTTGCATCTTAGTTCACTAATAAAATTTAAAAAAGAAAAAACAAATTTTTTTAAGTGAAAAAGGGAGATTTGACTTCCCCCCATCCTCTAATTTTGTCCTTTATATGAAAAGGAAAGAAAATTATTATATTTAAAACAATATAGACTGGAAACGGTCATCAAATTCAACCTTCARCATTCTATGATTCTATGATTATGTTACACCCACAAATCCTTGAGCAAACTTGTATTTCTCCTTCAATCTTGTGTCCACACAAATAACCATTTTTGATTTAAAGATGACAGAAGAAGGAAAACAGTAGACTGATGTTGTAGATGCCCCATTAAGCAATGTCCCTAAAAATCTTTTATCAGTGTGAGAGGGAAAGAGTTCCCAACAATGGAACAAAAGAAGGTGTTCAGAGTATGAATGATTCCTCCAAGAATTCAGAATAATTTCAAATTGAGGACTATTTTCCAATGAATTTATAGTTTCATGTTCTGTGAAGAAGCAGGAAGACAGAGATTGGAACAAAACTAAAATATTTTGAAACTTCCTGTAAAGRGAAGGTCTTAAAATTTTTATAAAATTTGCCTTTCAGTAAAAACAAATATTTTGACTATGATATCTCTAATATCATGCACAATTACAAAAATAATGATTCCACATGAAAAGCCACTTCAGAAGAAAATGAAAGTATATATCATTAAGATTATGTCAAAATGTGATTCATGATACAGGAAGAATCTGAATTCACAGGATAAATTTAGGAAAATTAGTCTTGGCGAAAATTAAGAAACGCTGGGATTGCTCAGCAGCTTGCAGTAGGCACTTGGTACCAAGCAGGATCAAGCCTTTAATCTTTCATATGGGGCTATCCATGAAGCAGAAGTGGTGCCTGTCTGAGAACCCTCCTTGCCTCTAAGTGGTTGTGAATGTCTAATTTTCTTTAGCAATTGAAAAGATCAATAATCTACAAAGTTGCAGGTTTCTTGGGCCAGAAATCCCTTTTCTTCTGTGTGTGTGCGCATGTGTGTATGTGACAGAGAAAAAAAAGTATAGTAAAAGAAAGGGGGTTCAGAGATGAAAAACWTGAAAAAATTTGTTGGGATTTGAGCTCTGTAATGCATATGATGTCACCGAGAACTGGCCKGAATTTTGGTAACATGCAATGATAGAAAACCAAGTGTCGGGGTTCTACWTTTTGTTTGACATTTTTTCCCCCCTAACCAGGAAAATAGCATGGTTTTAAGTTTCTGTTCAATAACATTGATTTTTAGACAGAACTAATTTCCTTTCTATACTTAGTTTTTTTTTGGAACTGAATGACCTTGTTTCCTGCCTTCCTCTGCCTCATTGGAGGCCTCTTAGACAAAGCTCTTTTATTTAAGACACACTGCAATTCATCCAGGCACTGCTTCACCACCAAAGGCAGAAACTGATGGATGAAATTCCATAGTCTGGATTACGAGGGAAAAGAGAGGAAGTGGCACTTGAGTCTGTCATTCCCTAAGCCACCAGTGAGAAGACCCAGTATGTTTCCTGTGATGAGAGTGGAGTGTCTCCCACCATTCTTGGCAGCACTTGGCAGCAGCCATAACTGGAAGCAGGATGCAGGTGGACGGACCAACATCTTTACTTTCTGAACTGATGGTACCTGCARGGTACTGTCAGGTAAGAAAGTAAATGGGATTTTTTTAACCTCTGCTTTAATACAGGTATCTTTCCAGTATACTATTGTAGGAGCCATTTCATGAGAAATTATATCATTTAAATACAAACAAACAGTATCAGTGAGAAAATACATAATTTGTAGAAGATCTAAAATTGGTATCCTAAATGGTTTTAACTATWTCATTGCAATACTCTTTTGATTATTTCTCCTTTTTGTGTTTTTATGAAATYGTATTTTAGTGATATATGTTGAGAGAGGCAACATAAGCAAACTAAAGTGCACTTGTCATTTCGTGTGTTAGCAMAAGAAAAACAAAACACCATAGTAAGACACACTAAATGATCCATGTAGGTGAAACCATGATGGGATGGAATTACACACAGAACAGCATCTGGCAGTAAACACAGAAAGGTCTACAACTGTATTGGACAGTATGTGATACGTGTATAATGGAGGCATTTTCATTATACATACATACATATATATATATCTCATATGTACATATATAGAGAGAACCTCTACATATGGGATTGGCAGAAATTATTTCAACCTGAACGTGAAAGAATTCAAATATGCAAAATACATAAAAATGTCTTTTGATGTCTGGACCGTCTCCAGAAAAAGCCTGTTGCTTCCARTTAAGTTCTTTCATTGGTGGCCAACTTCATGGGCAACTGTTTCTCAGATGCTGYGAGCTTCTCTGCAGCCAACACCTTGGAAACTTTCTATAGGTATCTGAGAACAACGTACATGTCAAAGTAGTGAAAAATATTTTAAAGAATATTCCTTTGGTGTCATTGCAAGGGGATGGTCGTATTTTCGTTTTACTGATTGTTTATGATCCTACCACTCAGAAAACAAAACAAACAAAAACATTCTCAGATGAAGTAAATTGCTCCAGCTMTGTTGCTCTGTATTACTACTAGTAATTCTGTTTTGTGGGAGAGAATCATATGTTCTCCGGTTTCACCAAATATCCTTCAATTTCACCTTTTATTCTCCTGGGCGGTGATTATCAGATGTTGAAGACAACATGTAATTTGGAAGACGGTGACTTTTTGCCTCAGGCAAATTCACAAATGTTTGCAGTTTTGCTGCAGGGCAGAGGTAGAATGTAATCATGTGTGCCACAGAAATAGCTCCTTCCACAGTCAAACTAAAGAGCTTTTTAGCCAAGATTAAATTTGTCAATATTTGTGAAGAAATGTTTGGGCAGTTGCAAAGTAAGAATTACTATGTTAAGGGYACACATCAGGATGAGGTTGCTCTGCTAAAAGCAACAACATCTGAGCTGCCTACCCACACTCCTTTATATCCAATAGAGAAAAATGGGAGCTTTTAGGACAAGATTCATCTGAGACCAYATCTAAAATAGGTCAAATCAAGTATGACCTAAAAGGGTCTGACRCTATCCCAGAAGTATAAGACCGATCCATGGTGGCTACCTCACACACTAATACCAGCATCTACAGGCAGAAAAAAAGGGAATTCCACCCTAGTTTTCTCACATGGTGATGTCTGTATCAGCCAGGTTGTCAAGAAGCAGGTGTGTGAAATCAATTCCTTTATCTTGGTCCCAGTGTATTTGCAGACAGACCAGCTTTTGGCATGAATTGAAGCAATCATTTCTGAAAATTCCCTGATGGGATGGCTTCCTTGGCTGAAAATGGCCTGAATCTGCCATGTTCCCAGGCAGCTATCCTGTTTATCTCCTGTTTTGTGGCTCTTCCTTTGAAAACAAGCAGCTAGGATGGGAAGGCATTTAATTTTCCTCCCTACCCACGTGGTGTAACAGGCACTGCCTCCACCGAGGGGTAGAGGGTAGAGGAGTAATTACATCCCCACAGGCATCTCCCTGGGCATCATCATAGCTTTGTCTATCCCTTAACAATAACAGGCTTGCTTCACTCCTTTTAGCACTACCCAAAAAATATGTTTTATATATAAATATATATATGTATATGTATATGTGTGTGTGTCTATATTTAAAATAGTATTATCTGAAATTTTGCTATCTGTCGTGAAATTCTTCCTGGCCTTTCTCAGGACTATATCCCAGAATTCTGGCCAAAACAGAACAGCTTAGGTAGCCAGTGACCATAAAGAAAAACAGGGAAAAAAATTACTAYGGTAATTCTGTACATTATTGGTAASTAAATGTAGTACAGCACTCAGTTTTAAACTGTCAGTAACCTGTGGGCCTTTTTTTTATATAGTCTAATGAGAATAGCTCACAATAGTAGCAGCTTGTCATCACTTCCATCTCGTTGCTCTTGTTTACACACGGCGCTGTAAAACTTTATTGCTAAGGATTGCCTTAAGAACATAAATAAAAATAAAATCTAATTTACATATTTGTTCCAACTGGCTTTCTTGACAGACAGCTGCCCACAGCTCAGTGGCTTTTCTGTTCAGTGTACTTTAATTTTGAGCTTTCAAGTTTTTCTGCAGCCCATTCAGAAGTAAATTCTCAGGGAAAATTGAGCTCTGTCATGGATGGATTAGTACTATAATAGTTGGTCACATATCTTGCATGAAACCTTTCAAAAGCAAGGCAAATGAGAAGGAAATGAAATTCATTTCATACTTCTTCAAGCACGCTAAAAGACTTTCTCTCCAAGTAATCTGTGAAGTACCACTAGTTTATTGGAGGTTCACATAACTACCATTACATTATACCTTGTCACAATCTCATATATTGGGTGACTGCTTTTTCTGAACTGATGGGACCTGCAAAGTGTGCTCTATAGGCTCAGAGGCGAGAATACGGTTTCTCAGATCAAAATGCGTATGTCCAAAGAAAGGCATAAATAAAAGGACTTGAAGCAAATTGGGACATTATRGGTCATAGGTCAATGAGGCCTGAAAGGGAGACGTTGCATTTGCTATGTGGTAAACTGATAAACGGAAAGAGAGGGAAAAGGCAGGACAAAGAAAGCACAATAAGGTTGTCTCCAGGCAGGTAACGTACAGAAGCTGCAGCCATTTCCCCGTGCGGAGGCAAAAGAAGCTATATTGCTTTTAGCAATCCATTTGGTTTCTCTGTCATTTGCAATGATGGCAGCACTTCATCCCTTTAGCACATCTGTGTGCGTCTCTGAGAGTGTATAATATGTGTTTTATCTCTTCTTAGGGAAAGATAAACAAGTATCTGCATTATTTTGGATTGTTAYTTGATTTAGCCTTTCTGATGGAAACCATCTGCAGGCAAAGTAAAAACAACAGTCCTGCAGAGATCTTGTTCATGCACTGATGATGTCTCAAAAACCAGGAGCAGAAATGCAGTAGTGCTGGCACAAGCAGAGAAAGGAGGTGCAGGTCATGATTCAGGCCATGGTTCAGGAAAACAATTAAACACTTGTTTATGGCTTCTGGAGTGCAAGCACAATCTTGAAGGTCCTGATAAATCAGGAGGCAGAAGTGCACCTTGATTCTGCAGATTTACTAAGGCTGAATTCTCTGTTACAGATTAAATAGGAATGGGTAACATTTTTCAACATATCTTTATTACTGCAAATAACTGTTATTTAATGACTAAGAAATGTATTTTTCTGATTGTCATACCATTGCAAAGCTGACTTAGATGCAGCAGGGTTAGAAAAGTGTTGAAGCTGTGCTTTAATTCTGTTCAACAAGAAATTTCTTAAAAATATAAAGTTATGTGAATATTTGAAGTCACTGACTAGTTAGTGACTACTTAGTGACTAGTAGTTAGTCTTAATAAACTCAACCGTGGTGGTTTGTCTGATAACAGTAATATCCTTATAAGTGATAAGAACTTTCTYGGAAAGACGCTTTTAAAGATGAAGGCTTAAAACACATTTTAAAAGTCTTTAAATGAAACTCAGTACTTTCCTCAGGATAAATACTGCACAAAGAAAAAAAAAATGTTACTATTTAAACCTAATTCAGTTGTATCATCAGCAGTAGACAGATCTGTGCTGCTTCACAGAACTAACCAAGTGTTGCCACACTAGGTAGATCATAACTTCTGTTATCACTATTGGTTGGTGTAAAATCTCTGGATAGCTTGCAYATTATTTTGCAGTTAAAGCCCTCTTGAGCTAAAAGAACTCATTCCTAAATCAAAAAGTCCCTGGAAATGAGTAAACAAATAAAGAAATTTTTTTTTTTTTTTCCCTCTTGGAGAATAATAATTAGGTAAATTAAGAAATTCAGTGAAACAGAGGAGACGTGGAATAAGGTAAGTATATTTTTCACATTTAGCCATTTCAAACTGCAAACAAATGCAACAAGTGATCATGTTAATAGTAACTAGTCTACTAATATGTTGTGAAATAAGTTCCTTTCAGCCAGAACAYGTGTAGTGACAGAGACACCTGACCAGCGCAGGCAACCGACATGATATCATGGAATTGGAGAATCMCTRTGGTTGGGAAAGGCATTCAAGATCACYGAGTCCAACCATAAACCCTCTGACGCCTTCGTGCCTGCTGAACCACCAAGTGCCTCATCCACGCGTCTCCTGAACGCTGCCAGGGACGGTGACTCCACCACTGCCCTGGGCAGCCTGTCCCAATGCTCCACTACTCCTTCGGGGAAGATTYTTCTTCCTAAAATGTAACCTGAACCCCCCCCACCCGGTGCTACTTGAGGCCTTTTCCTCACGTCTTATCAGCAGTTATTCTGGAGAAGCGATCGCCCTGGTCTCACTGTAGAGAGAGAGAGTTGTACAGAGCAACAAGGTCTCTCGGGAGTCTTCTCCAGACTAAACAACCCCACGACCCCGAGCTGCTCCTCCTCAACGCGGCGCTCCCGCCCGTCCACGTCCTCCCTGTCCCGCTTTGGACACTCTCGGGCGCCCTCATGCGTTCCACATGATCTTGTCACATGACATCGTCGCACGAGTCCCCAGCAGCCCCCTCAGCGCCTGGCGCGGTCCCTGAGGAGCCCGGGCGTTCATAGCAGCCCTTTCCAGCAGCCGCTGGGCAGCACGGCTTAGTCGAAGGCAGGAGGTTTTTTGGGGCAGAGCCGGGAGTTGTTATTTTTTAAGTAATACCACAAGGCATGCTGACCTTCTATGCATTGGGCTACCCTTAATTCAATAAAAGCTAAAAATGRTCTCTCGCAGAGTCAGCTCCCTTCAGCCACGCAGTCTGAACGGATGGGGGGAACAGGCAGACAGAGGGGGGTCACTTGTCTCACCCAAAATCGCCCAAAGCGGGTGAACTGCCTTCYGCACCCCTGAGCCGCCTCCGTGGGCAACAAAACTACTTGTTACAACTATTTGTAATCTTATAATAAGTAACTGAGTCATCTACCTTCCTTAGCTTTAGGTCCCCAAATCAGGCATATATCCCAACACTGATGCCAGTGGAATCTGAGGAAATAAAAGGTTAACGGGAGGGAAGCAGGGGGAAAGGGGAGTTGGAGGCATTTGGGGGGGCACATCAGCAGGGTGCAGTGCATATACCCTCATTCAAACAGGTTAGACATATACACATACCTCCATAAATCTAAAACTGCCTCTAACGCAGGGGTATGAGAAGGTCAGGGAGATATGCTGGACCAGGACCGTGTAGAAAATTATAAAGCGAGCGATGTTAAAATCAATACGATATTTGACTGCCAGCCAATGCAATTTGTTCAAAATAGGTTAAATGCACTCCTGCCATTTCCTCCTTTATAAGGAACTTGGCAGCCTCGTTCTGTTATCAAGTGCAGAGTCCTCCCTGAGATCTGACTGGGATAGAAATGAACGCAACTTTGAAATATTCCATAAATGCAAAGTGATATAGGGGCTGTGACAGGCATGAAATCAGACTGAAACTTTTTATCTGCTGTGTATCAAGTCGGCAGCCAGATGAGACGACCTTTGCTAGATTTTTTTTTCTCCCCCTCTCCACCGAAGAGGGGGAGAAACAAAATACATAATAGCATTTTGCTCTTCATCTTTCATCTTAAAGTATTGCATAAACATCACAGTAATTAATTATTACTACATTTTCATTGCTGAGGTTGCATGCAAGAACCCAGAGCAAGAATTGGGGTCTTTTTTTACTAAGTTTTGTAGAAACAACTTGCTGGAAAAGCCTGCACCTATTTAGAGCAATGCCAATGCCGAACCGGAACGGCAAATGCTGCCCCGCATGATCATGAAGTTGCATGAGTGCAATTCCAAAGGAGCATCGCTGAGGTCAATGGCAGCAGAGCAGAGTAAAATTCAAAGCTAGGCATACAGTTCATGCCTGTACAAAATCAACGTTTAAACAATGGCAAAGTGCCTATGTTTTGCTTAACTGCGTTTCTTCCACAAAGAATAATGCAAAACATCCGTCAGAAATTTCTGTGCCTTCTCCTATTCTTTCTGTTTTACACAGGCAGCTAAAGGAAAGGATAATTAAAACAGTAATTATTGTTACTATTATTACTATTGCTACCTCTTAGCCTTCTTGTTTATAGTTTAATATTTATGATCTTTATTTTTTAAGGCAAATTCAATGCATTCGGGCTGAGGATGGATATAAAACTGGTAGTTACCCACAGAAAATGAATTATGCACCAAATTGTAAATATTCCATTTCCTTTTCTGATCTGAAAGTCCCCAAAGAAATATGAACACTTTATTTAAAATTCATCTGCAGTGACATTTCCTGGCTGCACAGAGCACTCCCACAAATGCACAAGGAAAAAAAAAAAAAAAAAAAAAAGCTTTTATGGGAATGCTACTGTGTGTTAATTCTGTTTTTTTTTTGCAGTCAGACTGCTCTCTCCTTTCTCAAATCAAACCAAATATTTTCCAGTGATGTACTGTAAAAGAATAGATGTAAATAAATACGTCTTTCAAAAATAGGATTTAACTTATTTATACAGCTGCATTTATTTAGACCACAGGATAAAGATTCATTCAGATAAAATACTTATTGCAAGATGCATAAAGGCTGAAGGACAGGTTTGATACACTATCTGCTGACAAGTAAACAACAAGACACATGGGTATAATACTGCTACTACAGAGTAGCTAATTTCTTCCATAATCCTGTCTGTTTATTAAGGTAATAATATTCTTTCCATCTTGTTGAGTCTTCTACCTGGAGAACAGTGTTAGCTGTCTTATAATTAAAGCTGTGATCTTTTGGTTATTATGATATGCTTTTAAAGAAAATATGATGAAAATCAAACCATGACTTCTGTCAAATATTTTACAGACTTTCTCCTATTTAGTGGAAATCAATTTCTGTCATTTATTCTTTTCTTCAATGAGGGAAAAACAATTGTAGGCTGAAGTTATTCTCAGTTTCTACTTAAAACTCATACAGGCCTGTTGGTTATTGATTCAAAAAAAAATCAGATTTTTTAATGAGGTTTTTTTTTTTTTAAGATAACTTCAAATTAGGGTCTCTGAATTTGTAGTAGGCACACTGCAGAAATGTATACTTCATTTTGGAAAATTGTAAATTAAGCATTTTGATGAGTTTGCTGAGAACCACCCTGAGAGGTCCATGAAAGGGGAGTCCAGAGTGACCTTCGGGTTCTCATTAGCACTGCCCGACTCAGCAAGTGTGTGCATGTCATACCTGCAGATACAATCTTGCGCCAGCTTCCGTTTAGGAAGGTCTGCATCATGCACGTAAGCATGACTTAGTCATCCTATGCTCACGTTTCCGTTCAATAAGCAGAAATAGGCCCATAGCCGGGGTGAGTGGAGGACTACGCTAGAAGTGTCTTGAATGACTCACAAGAATACCCCTTACAGAGAAGATTTCTTGTTTCCGCTTATTGTGGGCAGCTAAGAAAGTTTATTTTTTCTAAAGCCGGTTGTCTAAAGTTAGAAGAGATGAACTCCACTATTAATTTCCCAAAATTCCCTCAAACAGCTGGACAACCTCCTGTACCATAGGACTGTAAGATTTCCATTCCATCTCCTATAGTTCCCATTTCCTTCTCTCCCACATCTCAGTGGCAATGTCATTTTAGTGTGCTAGATCATAGCTTCTTTTCAAAAGCAATAAAATATAGCTGTCTTTGCACCTTTGAAGCACCTCTTTTTTCTTTTTTAGATCAAACAGAAAGGACATTAGTGCTGAATTCCCTACGTGCAAACCTAGCTGAACTTTGGGATGAAACACATAAACAATTATCACATATCATTTTCTTTTCCTCCTGCTATTACATTTGGCTTGTAAAACAGTTTCTTCAAAACAGTACTTAGCAGTGGCTCTTTCTAACTGCAGAAGCTCTAGTTCCTTTCTGCCTTGAGATGGTTGTTAAGAGCAACACCAAACTCTCTTAGAATCAAGGCACTATTAGTATTTTCTTAACCAACTCATATTAACTTTTTCCTGTGCATATTTTCCTTGAAAATTCATTAGAAAAATAAATTTGGCATATGTTATTTCATTTTCGCATTTTCCCATTTTTATCCCCACAATATAATATACACTTTGATAGCCTACCTTTCTCAAAAACAATATCATTTGGAGAAATGTAGGAATTTGATTTTGTAATATATAAAGTCAGCTTCCAATTTTACTTTTTTATGCCTCTATTTTTTATATCCTTAATATCTTTACATCCTTCCACACTTTCTCAAAACATAGCATATCATGTCATAGTATGTCTTAATTTAACAGTTGAACAGCTGAGGTATTTATTTTACTTTTTATATCACTCAAGGCAGTTACTGCTTACTATTGATTGAAACTTCTGATTAGAACTACCTGGGAATTCTCTGGTGAAATAGGGTGTTAATATAAAATCACAGGTCATCAAAGCTGAAATGTTTTATTTAAATGCCAGTTTCTGCTAACTGTCACCAAAATAGCAGGTTTTCTTAACATTTTTTTTTCTTGAAGGATTTTTAACAAGTTATTATTATTATTATTATTATTATTATTATCATCATTATTATTAATCCTATTTGCTTGTTTAGGAACATCTGGGAATGTTGTGTCATATACACAACCATTTGCTTATTTACAATCTAACAGTAATCTAGGACCTACTTTGCAAGCGCAGCTCCCCGTTGTGGGAATAGGGAGACCACACGAGGAAGAAAAGGCTAAAAAAGGTGGATTTGTCTCTTTTGAACTCTCTTGCTGATATTCTTGCTCTTTGAGTAAAATAGGGAGTGAGAGAATGATGATTCTGCTGCTATTGGCATATGTGAAGTGAGAAAGTTTGTTTCAAATCATTACACTTTCTCAGAGAAAAAAATCAATTCTATCACATAGTTAAGAATCTAATGCCCAAAAGATCCACATCCATCACCACATAGCAAGACACTTGTTCCTATGTTCATTAATTGCAACTCTTTAGGCAAGAGTCTTTAGGTTTCTCCTTCCATGGTGTTCACAGATCAGAGATGGAAAAAAACCCACCCTACCTGCATCTGTTGTGATTAAAGCCTCATGTAAGAATGGAGGCCTTCAAAAGCTTTTAAGATTTTGAGGTACGTCTGCATTCTGTGCCCTGACTTCTTGTGGTAACCTTCAAAAGTAGCAATAGTTAAAGGGAAGGAAAAAGGAATGAGGGAGAGAGAAAAAATAAAAAGATGGCTAAGGAAGAATATAGTCCAGCACACCTGTCTCTTCAGAACACATAACGTAGTGTAGGCTGGTCCCAACCTAGACAGAAGTAAGTATCCTTTAGAAAAACATCTCACAGCAAAATATATTCCCTATGGGCCTTCAACAACTCTCTTCCACTAACTCAACTTCTTAAGGTCTTCAGTTAGGTCAGCTTTTAAGCAATCTGGTTCATTACATTTTGCAAATGGTCGCTTATTTAGGCATTTCTTTCCCTTCTGTACATTCGTGAGTATAAATACTTCTTGTCCATGTTCTTCTGCTGAAATATAAACAAACAGACCCTATGAATTTAGACTTAAATTTAGTGAACAGACAGTGATGTAACTTATCAGTTATGCCCCGATAAGCCTATTGAAATCAGCAGGAAGATTCATATTTAGTGAGTGTCTTTAGTGAGAATTGGATCAAGACCTTAGAAATGTTTAAAGCATTCACTGAGCTTCAGTTCCAGTTGCAATATTGTATCCGCAATATTGATGGCAGTAAACCAGACAGGCAGAGCTGAGTTAGGGCCAAAATGAGGCTATTGGTGCATTCATCTGTTAAGATCATAGAAGTAATAAAAGAATGGAACAAAGTGAGTAACACAGAGAAAGCTTCTGTAGCTGTATGCAGTTTCTTATATCAGCTAGCCAAACCTGATTGTGTGAGTTTTGTCTTTTCTTTCTTTTTCCTTTGGTATCTTTAGAAGAAAATAAAATGAGAATTTTAATGGAAACATAAAAATGTGTTGTGACAAAGGCTATAATAATCACTTACTTTAAAATAAAGTCAACATTTCTATAGCACTTAGGGTAGAATTCATCATACCTAATGTTCTTTCCAAAAAGAAGTATTTCTAGTCAAAGCTGTTTATTTCTATAGCCAGCAGTTAGGGATAGGCACTTTTAGATCTCCCTAACTCATCCCTTGGAGGCATTTTCTCTCCTGTTTGACTATCATGGGCTGGATGCTGTCCTTTCAGATAACCAGTGTTGTTCACAGTAGCAGAACAGAGTCTGGTCAATAATTTACATCTCTAGGTATAGGATTGTCCAGCTTACTGATATACTTGTTTCATCATTCATCTCACACTTAAATAGCAGAAGTAAATATATCACTATGGGAGATAGACAGCAGCTAAAATGGGATTTGTTATTAGCTGAATTTTCAAAACACTTGAGCTTTTACAGAAGCTTTTACAGGCTTTTACAGAAGCAATGTCTTGCTGGAATTTCTCTTATTGGTATTAGGAAATTTATATGGCCGGATGAAAGGAAGTCAGAAGGGCTATAAGATGAGCAGAAAGAGAGAAGAGAGTAAAGGAAAGAGGAAAAAAAAAAAAAAAAAAAGACAGTCCTGTCTCTAGTGAACAGCTAGACACAACTTTGAACAGTTGTTATGAAGCAAAAATATGGATTTCTTAAAAGATGGGGAGGAGATGCTTATGTTGAATTTGTTTAAACACATGTTTGAGGATCTCCGTAGTCTTCCCTGTGCATTAGAGATTGTTCTTTAGTGAGAACTGGAAAAAACATGATAGAAGAAGAGAAAAGGGGAGAATGAAGCTGTATTTTGGGAGTTAGGCCATTCTAATGGAGACAAGTTCACACACATAGGACCAAAAGAAAATGGAAAATTCACATCTGACAAATCCCACAAATCCCAGTTTTAACCAGCAACAAGTTCCAGAAACAATTTCTTCCCATTCCTGGCTGTTTCATAGCTAAGTAGGCTGCAGTATCACACCTCAGCTTCTACATTCTTATCAAAAATCAAATCTGGAAGAAATTAAGCACATCTGTTGCACTTCCTGAATAATGATTCATTACAAATAAATCATGCAGCAGATGCCTCCCATGGTTCTTAAATGATTGACCGAGGTGCTTAACACTCCAGAGGTCACTGGTCTTTGAAACTCCATGTTAACAAAGCGGCTTAATACATTTTTGATAAAACTGCCCAAGTCTGGAAAAGAAAAAACCTTCTGATGTGGCCTCCTTTCTTTACTGATTTTTACTGCCTGGCAGAGTTTTTCATGCTTGGACTTTTTGCTTTGGTTTCTAACACTTTCCCATTGGTACATAGGGACTGTAAACCTCCCAGTTTGTTAAGTTAGTTGAGTAGGTAAATTGTATTACAGGAACTGGCCAGATCATTCTAAGTTATAAGACACTTAAATAATTTTTGGTATCTAACCCAGATTCAAACCTAGCTTCAAGCCTAGATGAGAGTCAGAACTCCGAATCCATATTCACGTCTGGGTCTGAATTGCCCCATTATGAACATTTGAATATATTCTACGTCAACACAATTACAGTGAATCCCAGTCTGCAGCTCATAATTGTATAATGTGTAATTCTGACTTTCTTTATGGCATTTGATTTCTGACTGTAGACATTACCTCGTGTTCAACACGGTCCGGTGTAATTTTCCATTTTGTTTCATTGAATTAAGGAAGAAAAGAAACTGTCTTGTGAGTCTTTCATTTTATAGACAGCTGGTCTTTTCATTAACACTTTTCATATTCTTGTTTGCCATGATGACTGACTATAGTAAAAAGATTTTCTTCCCATTAACATATGATGGAGCAGCACTTTTTTCCCAGGGATGTATTGATCGGGTGAGGAGTACGTTTATTAAAATGTAACCAGCATCAGCTTGCTGGCTCATGTGAATGGTGCACACTTTAACCAATTAAATAGTCATGAAGAAGAAAAAATCAATATTTCTTGGATCTTTCTACTCTGGACTTTGCCAGCAAAATGGCCTATAGATTTACAAAGTGAATAAACAAATGAACATAAATCTTATTATTTTGATTTTTAATTATGCATTGGGTAAGAAGGGAACCTTCACAATTATCTGGAGCAAGATTAACTTTGGTCCAATATATCTAATTCTGTGATTAATAAATTACTATGTTAAAGAAACTTAATTTATATGAATCAGAATCAATTCCTTTCATTGTTGTTTAAGAAGATCCTACACTATTTCATCTTCTTGTGTTTTGCATGTCTTTTATATACGAAATAATGATTAATAATTTATGATCATAACAATTTACTTGTTCAAAAGTGATTTTTAGTATTAGCTGTATCCATTTTTGGAAGGCGATCTTCAGAGTGTGGTGAAAAATGTATATTTGGGTGTAATAAGCAAGTGCATGACTGAAGTCAGGCCACATTATCATGTTTAAGGCATCCCAGACAGTCCTTCCATACTCTCTTCTTTGCTTTCTCCATTTCTATATCACGGTATTTTTTTACAGTACTTGACATGTTATTAAGGCATTGGATTTAAGATATGAATAATAAAAGAATTCATTTTCATTTTCATGAACATGTTTTTAGCCAAGAGAATGGCATAGAAGACCTGAGCATATGAAAAAATAAAGGACAATATCTATAATAATAATAATAATAATACATGATGTATGGATAGATCTTATTGCTACTTCATGATTTTGGAAAAAAATTAACTCATTGTTTTCAAGAGCATGAAACTGGTGATACTACACACTTAAATCACAAGTCTGAAAATTTATGCTATATGAGTTATAAAGAAGAAATCATTCACAGGTAATCAATACAGCATAGCTGGAGGACCACTTAGTTGTGTGATAATCTCTATAAATCTCTCTCTTTTATAAAGCTCTTTCACATTGTTTCACTGGTTAAAGGATAATTTGGCAGCCACATTAAGGGAAAGCTGTAGTTTAGATAGTAAATCAGTTTAGACTATAAAGCTCTGGGTGAAATTGCTCATAACTTTTTTGAAACACTTGGTGAAATAAGGAGTGATGCTCACAGCTGCACCAAAAGAGAGAGTGTTAAAGCCCCTGGATATCACTGCCACCCAATCACCCCTTATTCTGAAATGGCAAACTCCAGGGAGATAGCAGTGTATAATCACATGCTAAGGACATATTGTCCAGGGCTGAGGAAAAAGATAAATAAAAACAAACAAAAAAATCTCAGCTCTCCTAGCCACACTTTTCAGAAAGATAGGGAGATGAGTAAGGGATGTAAATCAGTGCTTGTGCTATGCTGAGGGGAAGACTACAGGACACCCGTGTGGATGCACATGGCTGTGCGCTACAGATCTCTCCTTGCTCATGAATTCCTAGAAGAGAAGCTGCAGCAGCCACTGGTTGCAGAGCTTCGGAAATCATCCAGCTGGTCATCACAGCTCCAGAAAGAAGCCAGTAAGTGGCTTCTTTAAAGAGGTTTATTACGCAAGAGGATCTTTTGTCATTTAAAGCTTCCAGTACTTGTCTTCATTTTGGGTTCTGTGTGTTTTGTTTTGTTTTGTTTTGTTTTGTTTTGTTTTGTTTTTCCCTGACAGATTCTCAACCCTCAAAGCTCTACTAATTACAATGAAATATTGGTGGGCTATTTTTACTGTTAGATACACTGATTTGAGGTTTACCTTATAGCTTTTGTTAAAGCTGCATCTATACCAAGGAATATATATTTTATCAAGGGTTGAGAAGATGCTCTTAGTGCCCCCTTGGACCTGTGAGGATAATTTGGTAATTCTGGTTGGAATATTCATCCAGCTGCATTCATACATGTACCTGTTTTGTGCAAAGGGATGTTCTCATGCAGAGAGGTTAGTTGTCTAGCAACAGCAGCATTCTTCAAGTACAAACGCATGGCTATGAATCCAGAGGGAAGTATGTGAAGAACATAGACTTTAAAAGGCAAACTTTTCCATGGGTTGACTCTATAACAAGCAATTCAGGCTACAGATCCTTGGTACACATGTTGGTTACTGGGCATGAAGTTACCCTACAGTTAGTTTAACCTCTTTAATAAACATTTTGTCAATAGTATTTGCAAGATAAGGTCCTACATTTAGACATTTAGCACACATTCAGTAGCAATATATTTTTTTTTTCATTTTATAATCTCCAATATGTTTTTTCTTAAAATAGCTGAGAATAGTTTCAGATGGTTCAGTGAGTATTGTACTAAACCCCCAAAGACATTGTTGCTACTCTTTTACTTCTTTTATTATCAATATTATTGAAGATATAAAACCTGAAAAATAGAGACTTCAACAAAAAAAAATATCAAGCTTTCTCTGTGAGTATTAAAATTAATAGTTTGCTTTCCAAGACTCAAACATCCTCAAAGATCCTGTAACCAAGAAAGAAACTAAAAATGAAAACAAAGTTGAAAATAAAGTCATTGAAAAGAAAGAAAAAAAAAAAAGAGGGAGGGAGGGAGGTACACTGAGTCTTTACCTAAAGAGAAAATAATGTACAGAATGAGGATCTTATCTGACTTAAACAGATGATAAATAGAAATCTACTGCTTTCAGTATGCACAAAGATATTCCATGGACTTGCATGAGGGACAAAAACATAGTGCCTGCAGGGAGGCAGGAAGAATAGCTGAATGAAGAAGGATTTTCAGTTCTGCTTTTTACCCAGAAAGTGCTGAAAGATGAAATATTGCTGACCGTGACCCTGTGCAATAGCCATATTAATAGATACCGCACTCTCTTTCATAACATCAAATTACATTAGGATTAACCCCATTTAAGTTAGTAGAAGCGCTCCGAGTTTATATGAAAATTAGACACCAGACATTGGGATTCAAGTGCCATCCGTAAGAACATCAGCCTTAGGAGCTGAAACAGAGCTGTGCAAGGCTCCCGTGGACTGGAGGTCGTACAGAGGAGAAAACCTCTTGGCTTCCTTCCTACCTTGAAGAATGACAGAGGAAGAAAACATTGTAGGTGCAAATGCTCCCTCCAGGCTTTTGTTGTTGCTGTTCTGCTCTGCTTTGTTTTGTTTTATGCTAGTTTGTACTCCAGCATCTTAAAGCAAGCGTGGGATTGCGTGCTTAATTTTGCTGATTCTTGCAAGAACAGCAATAAACAGCTGTTACATTCATATATGTGGAAAGATTCTCATTTCCTAAGATATTAACTTAAGGATGTTTTGACTGGACTGCAGATGACCCTGTGATGCTGGAAGGAGCTTGCATCATAGCTCGAGTTACTTCCAAAGTAGTTGAATACTAGCCTGAATCTGATTCCAGGATTTATAAGCAGGCTAAGCTGAAGCTTCCTGAGAAGCACCAGGGAATTTCATATTTCAGGGAAGATGCAAACAAGAAAAAGAGGAGTCATTTTTTGTAACAATGCAATTCTGTAGTTCTTGGTTGCACTTTATTTTCTGCATTCAGGAAAACAAATTATCAGGATAATCAGGGAGAGGTGGGAAATTTAACCTGTTACATTACTATAGTGTGTGTAAAGTTTAAGCTATTCTCTGTACAGATTTTTGCAATCAGTCTTGCCTGAGCCTGAGTCCTTTATCTTCCTCACAGATTTGTATAAAGCAATTTACCTCTAACATTAGGAAGTGTGTGCATTTTCCAGAGCAGAAGCAAGTTTCTGTGCTCTCAAAGGTATCCAGAGCAGAACAGTGAACACTCTTCTTTTTACCCTCCGTAGCAGACACATTTACTGCCTACAAAAAGTTTCCTGAGATCTACAAAGAAGAAATCCAGCAAAAATGCTAAAGGTTCTTGTTATTATCATGTTCTGCATTGATATTATCAAGCATTTATCCTTCCTCTTATTTGGAGCGCTGGCATGGCTTCTGATCTTCCCTTTTTCTACAGCATATTAAATCATTAGAATTTTGTTGAGTTTCAGAAAGATAAAAAAAAAAAAAGACAGCAATGTGAGGAAAATTATAGCTCATAGCCATTTAAACTTAATGAGTCAATTGCCATCAATACATAAAGTGGCRTGGATATTTTGGGGGTGAGCAGGCTGCTATTAATCTTGCCCATTGCCTTTAATGCGTGATAGAGCACTAACGGGTATGCAGTAAACAGAAACAATTAAGTAAATTTGCTGGAAAATGCTCTAGAAGGTAACACCCTCCTCCACTTGACTATAACAGCCTTTCCACCATGATCAATTAAGCACTGTTAATAAAATAGGATACTCAGCCAGAAATATATTTTTAACCTTGTTCTCTGAATGAAACAATTCCAAAGTCATCATCCCCCTCTTCTACATTCAACACTGTATTAAGAAGTTATCAGATTTAAAGAGAGGAGTTTGTTTAGCCTGAATAAACAAGGACCTAAGAATGGCAGAGCAGGATACATGACCAAGGATATTTGAAAGGTGAAGCAAAAAGAGACAGAAATCCTGCAGGGTGGTTCAGGGGAGTATAATTAAGAATAAGGGGATGAAATTGAGCAAAGGAGAACGCAAAAGCTCAGACGCTTGACTCATTTAAAATAAGAGTTGACGAAGCATTAGAGAATAATTAGTAGACACGAATCCCATTCTGCAGGCATCTGGAAGATACTAGCAAAGATGGAATAAAATATTTGTTTTTATCTCAACTTCTCTTATCCTTCCTCTATATTTTTTCTCCACTTTCTTTCACTTATTGACTATTTATTCTGCATATATATATATATATAAAATATATATATTTTATATATATATATATATATCTTTCTTTTGCTTCGCAGTCAACATCCCTTTTCTTCCACATTCAAAAATCATTGGGAAGGCTTCTGTTGGTGCAGTGGCTTTGGAACAGGGCTTTTTCAGCCTATTTCCACGTTAAGGGAATTAATTTGAAAGGAGAGATTAGAAGAAGTAAATCCAAGCTAAGTGTCCCTGACAGAAGGACATGCCAGACCAGGGACCTTTTAATGGGACAATCACTAAGGTTAGAAAGTATTACTAGAGTTCAACCTAAGTAATGAAATAAAAAAAGAATTTTGGCTGAATACCAGAGAAATCTTTATGACAGTGATACGTTTTGCCTTTTCAACAATCATCCCAAGGGCAAAGATAGAAGAGCTAAATGTTTAAAAATAGTTAGAAAAATACTTTGCATATTTTTGTTGATGGAAAGAAAATCTAAATTTTCCTAATTCCTTTCTTCATGCTGTCCATATGTTAGTCAATACAGCAATATTGTCTTCGTTCTGTGGACTGCAAATATCACATCCAGAGTCTCTTTGGCCAAGGGAGGGAGGAAGGAAGGAAGGAAGGAAGGAAGGAAGGAAGGAAGGAAGGAAGGAAGGAAGGAAGGAAGGAAGGAAGGAAGGA